>JAAIFI010000039.1:0-137541 GCA_011032875.1 Phlebia tremellosa | reverse complement strand
AAACCTCTTGTCCTCCGATAAAGAGATGGTCGAGCGCTATCTAGAGTAAAAACTCCCAGACTTCTCCATTGGGTCGTGCCATACCATGCCTCCTGAATTTCAGAAGGCCAAAAAAGAAAAGCTATGGGCCGAACTGGTCCGGAATGTCCAACATTTCTTTCTGTGTTCGTGGGGAGGAACGCATGGGCGCTAGTTGCGCTTGCCAACGTGGAAGGACAAGCGCCTTACATAATACGCACGTTGTACTCGAATACAAGTCACGGACTCTACCGCCTCCTTCTGCTTATCACATTCGCAAATATCTTACTGGCCATAGCGATTGACTCGGATTGACTTCTGCGGAACTTGAGTACGAACGTGCTTTGCCAGCGGGAAGTTACACGGAGACGCAGCGGCACAGCTGCAGCTGAGAAATGGCGATCGACGGTGGTCCCTTTCTAACCCCAGCCATTCGCAGCGGTTCCAGGCTGTACCCAGGTCGAACATTGCTGGAACACGTAAACGGTGAAGCGAGTCGAAGAATCCATCTGCACTCGTTCGTTGCTGACGTACAATTCAGGTCCGCGGACAGGCATTGAGATGCCTGCAGGCC
Organism: Phlebia tremellosa; assembly: GCA_011032875.1. Lineage (NCBI taxonomy): Eukaryota > Fungi > Basidiomycota > Agaricomycetes > Polyporales > Meruliaceae > Phlebia > Phlebia tremellosa. The sequence continues at coordinate 136,949 of JAAIFI010000039.1, read as the reverse complement.
CTCCCGCCGGCAAACAAGTGAGCCGTGAACTCGGAAGCCATCACAGATATTATCAGAGATATACCCAGCACTTGCTTCTCGTGGCAATGACACTCGGGGTGGATGCGAGGTAGATGCTAATCGCGGGACTTGGCAGTAGAACGTGCATGTCAAGGAAAGTCAGAAGACTAACACACCCGTGATGAATCCTCCTATGTTTTGTGAACGTTCACCATGTGCGCGTCTCCCCCCTGCTAACGCTTGCTATCACGTTCATAGATTGCCTTCGCCGCGTCCGATAGAGGCGTTCTCACTGTCGCGCGTTCGTCGACGTCGGAGTAGGCAAGTTTCAGTCCTCTTGTGTCCTAGTTCCCACATTTGCAGCTCTGCAGAAGGCCTGATGGACGTCTAGCCACTAGCGACCAGATTATCGCCCAGACAATCAACCTCTGGCATGCCCGCAAGCAGCGATATGGGTTGTCCTTCCTCCACATAAACCTCCCGCATTGCTCTGTCGGAGCTAGGTACCGGTTTTCGTCCCTCCCCTCCCCGCTAGATCACTCCTATGGGTGTCTTTCTCAAGGCGGCGGCCCTGGGCTGCGTAGGCGCAGGCATGTACAAGACCTACCCGTGAGTGATTGCCTCTCTCATGATAACCACGCCGGTGATACCCAACATACACCCATCTCGTGCAGCTCCAACGCCCTGGCTTCCATAGCAGCTGCTTTAAGCATTCTCACTGCGGTCTGTTGGAAGCATATCAGGCCGTACCTGATATTTGCATGGATGTGCTTCTTCCGGCCCATAGGGAAGAAGGAGGCAGATCAACGCTCTCGTCTGGACAGCGTGCGTAATTGTGTCACGGTAATATCTCTCTAAACGACTCATATAGCAGCGTTAGTTCTACCAAGGCCAGGCTGATGGTAAGTGATTTGCATCACGACGCGCGCAGAGTCGCAGCTCAGACTTCGAGCCTGTGCGCAGTGTACGACGCCACCCGTATCCGCCTCCTTAGAGGACGCAACACCCTCGTACGGCTCTGTGCGGCGCACCTGCGCCAAATGCAGGCCGAAAATCCGCGGAAGCCGCTCGTCTGGGTCGACATTGGCGGTGGCACCGGTAAGCTCCTGTTTCCATTTCAATCCGCCTCAGTGCAAGTGTTCGCGCCGGCGCCTCATGCACGCTCCAGGCTCGAACATCGAGGAAATGGACAAGTACTTCCCGATCAGCAACTTCGACAGCGTGTACCTGATCGATTTATGCGAGCCGTGCGTGTTTCCCCATCTGTGCTCGTCTTCTCCTGGGGCTTGGCTCCACTCACGCTCTCGCTGCGGCCCGCGCCCAATATCATGTGTATTAGACTCCTCGAGGTAGCGCGCAAGCGGTTTGCGGCGCGCGGCTGGAAGAATGTGCATGTCCTCTGTCAAGACGCCACGTTCTTCTCCCTGCCGGAGTGGGAGTCCGGTGAGGTTAGTGCCAGGGGCGCAGTCAGGTATATTGCCTCTTCACGTTCCGCGTGTAGACGCGTGCCCTCATACCGCTGTTGTGGTCCCCAGTTTGTTCACGTTGAGCTATTCGCTCTCCATGATTCCCTCGTACTTTGCCCTTCTCGATCGGATCGACGACTTGTAGGTTCCCGTTTGCGCTCTTGCGTCTAATCCGCTCGAGTCTCACGCCGTAACTGGTGCTACGCAGGCTTGACCCGGCAGGCTTGCTCGGTGTGGCGGACTTCTACACGTCGTCTCGCGCCAGTACGCCGTTGGAGCGGGCGATCGGAAACGGTTATGAACGACACACCGGCTTCTTCAGTCGCTGGTTCTGGCAAATATGGTGAGAACCCGCGACACGACGTGTTTCAGTTGTAGTAAACTTTTGCCTGATCTCTCACGTTGTCGCAGGTTTGATTTAGACCATGTCTCTTTGTCGTCCGCCAGGCGCGAGTACCTCGAGTATCGTTTTGGCACGTAAGTACTTCCGTACCCCTTCGTGGTTTCACGATGACACGATTTAGCACAGGATTAAGTAAGTCTCCCCTTACTTCTCCCAACGAGGACATTATCAAGTATACCAGGTCATACAACGGTCGCAACCACATGGTCCCATGGGTAGTTCAAATGTCGGTATTTCATACCATCCTAACATCACATGTCCTGACATGGCCAACCGCCCACACACAGCCCATACTACGTCTTTCTGGGCTGTTCGCGCTCACGCTCGACGTCGCGTGCATTCCGCGCCTTTGAGATCGAGGCGGGCAACACTGCGGGCTCGGGGCACATCACGCCGCTGCACTCGCCCGCGCTCGCTGCGGGGGCGAGCAGCCCCGCGAGTAGCGTATCCTCCACATCAACGATCATGGATGTGCCCGAGCTCGAGCTGGGGCCGTCCGCTCTCGCGGAGAATGGCAAGGGCGGCGGGGGCGCGAAGGCAGGGCTGGCGCTCCCATTGTCGTCGTTCCACTATCAGAGCCGGCATTGGAGGCTTCCGTTTCTCGAGCAGAAAATGCACAGCGAGTTCCGAACGTGGATCTACGGCTTCACGGTGAGCAACGCACACTGCTTTGATCTCATTTCTTCGGAGGTGGATCTGTAGCTTATCGTTATTTATCTGAAACAGTGGGAAGATCCGGACGTCGACATGCAGCATCTGCATCTCACGAAAGAGGACTCGCTCTTTGTAATCACTTCTGCCGGCGACAGTAAGTTTCCGTTAAGCTTCTGCGCACGTTCGTGCGAGTCGGTGCTTAGTGCTTATCTTACCGCTCGGTTCTAAACGTAGATGCTCTACATTACGCCATCACCGCACAGCCACGGAGGATTCATTGTGTCGACATGAACCCCTGTCAGGTAAACACAGAAATCCCGATATTTGAGTTTGCAGTGACAGCATGAGGCTCATCGCTATCTGAATACTGTCGTATCATTACAGGGCCACTTGCTAGAACTTAAACTCGCTGCGGCATCTGCACTCAGCTACGAAGAATTTTGGGGTAAGCAGCCGTCGTGCTCCGCGTATGAAGTCATTGCTCGGGGCTTACACGTTCGCTTCATAGCCATGTTTGGCGAAGGGAAGATCGCCAACTTCGAAGAACTGCTCGACACGAAGCTGTCACCGTATCTCTCCTCCGTGTGCGCCACTTAAGTCCCTCGCCCTCTCTGCATCATTCGCTGACTTCTCGTCTTCTCGCCCACCTGTCACTCGTGCTATTTTGTCTGTTCACAGCGCGTACCAATTTTGGCGCGCGAACACCTCCGCGTTCCGCTCCTGCTTCCACATGCAGGGGTACTCCGGGCATGCACTGCGTCTAGCTAAATGGGCATTCTTCTTTGGCGGCGTGCGTGTTTGGGTGCGGCGGTTCGTTGAGGCGGGCACAATCGAGGAGCAGGGACACATATGGGACAAGCACCTCCGGCCTGTGTTGCTCGCACCGTGGATCACACGGTTGTTCTTTGCAAATCCGTGAGTCTTTTAGATGATTTCTATTTGCGTCTACTGAATACTGAATATGTTCTTTCCTTGTTGGTAGGGTGTTTTTGTGGAACGCCCTGGGTGTACCGGTATGTGCCATCTTGCCTTTTTGCGAACTCGTCTGATGCATTTTCCAGATCAACCAGATGAAATGTTTCCTGAACGAAGGTGTATCTGCCCAGAAGTACGCTGAAGATACTCTTGACCCTATAGCTCAGTCAGTCTTCGATAATATGTGACCAAAATACGTTACTAACCCTAACCCCTCTCCCAGTAAAACCCACATGCGCACTGGCGCCTACCACTACCTGCTTGTGAGCTCAGCGACCTCTTCTCTCAAGCACGTAATAACATCATGTAAATTGGCAGTGTCTACTTGGAAGGTATACGAAGGAGTCGTGTCCGCTGTTTCTTACTCCTCTAGGCTTCAATCAGCTCCGCGAAAATAACGGCCGTATCTTAGACGCATTCCGGCTTCACACCGACTCGATTTTGAAGTAGGATCAATCTTATCGACGTATCCCTTTCAACTCACCGTGAACCCGCTTATGCAGCTCGCTCATGGGACTCGCTGAGGCATCTATAACGAAGATGGTTGTCATGGATCATATGGATTGGTTCGACCCTAACACTGTTCGTCTTCTTTTGCTGTGATCTTTGTTTTTGATGAATAAACTTACACAATTCTTTGATAGAGTGTTGACAGTGAACTAGACGTTGAAATTGGGGAGATGCATCGAGTTTTGTCGAGAGGTGGCCAGATTTACTGGAGGTCTGCAGCCAAAAGGCCGTGGTGCGCTTCCGCCATCTGCTACCCCTTTGGCACTCGACTTGTCACTGATTCCTGATTCACTGTTCAGGTACATCGCACACTTCAAAAAACACGGATTCCGTGTAGAGGCGCTTGGTATCCGTCAGTCTGGCCTGGAGCCCATAGATCGCGTTAACATGGTATGTCACCGTCAGCTCCTCGGCAACCGCACAATGCTGACGCTTAATTACTCAGTACGCGAGTTTCTACCGTGCGACGAAGTTGTGATATTTTCACGAGTTTAAATCTGATCATGTCGAGCCCTTGGTGGGTCTGTAATGGTAACGGCCTAGTACTGGTGTATCTTAGAATCCTTTGTAAATCACGCTTGTGTCCCCCACACTTGGATTCTCTTGCGATATTCTTGCTTTGTTTCTTGTTTGAGGCTGTAGCCTTTGACCTAAGCGCTTCACAACGTAAGAATGGCCTGCCGACAACATCTTCGTTTCATACTGTATGAACTGGGAGCGAATCAAACTTAGTTGCATATTGAACATGTTGTGTTGACCTCTGGTACAGATACAATCGTGTGACACATCCTGTCCGCACTCAGACGTTGATCTGAGGGACCATACCGGACAGCACGCCGCTGTTAACGGCGGCGTCATGAGCTCTGGTCAGGATGCCGTACTCGGGTAGATATCTGAAAGACGACACTGGTCATAAAGACTGCGTGACTGATCATGATGGTCAACCCTCACCTATCGAAGAAAGGCAACATCTCAGGTGCTCCAGGAGTGTTACGCCAATCCCTCATGAGCTCCAGGGAGACAGCGAACATGGAAAGGACTTGAACACCAGCTGCACGCATGCGGTCATTTGCGTCGTTGGCGGTCTTGACGTCAAACGTGCCCGACGCGTCGCTGTTTGCGAAGACGACATAACCCTCGTCCCGCAAAGACAGCGCTAGGAATGCCGTACACACCTGACGGAGACATGCCACTACGGCATCAGAGCTTGGCAATCTGACATCGGATAACGGCACGTACATCAGTGGTTATGCCTCCTATGATGACCTGCTTCTTGCCAGTGGCTTTGACGGCTGCCTTGAAGTCGGGGTTGTCCCAGGCGTTCACCTCTCCCTGACGCTTGATGATGGTGGCGTTCGGGTGCAGAGCCAAGACTTCCGCGGTCATTGGACCGTTTGGTCCTGCCCAATGAGAGTGGTCAGTACCCTGCGAACACGCAAATGGGCATATTCTTACCAGTCTCTGTGCTGGTCGTCAAGATAGTTGGCAGATTGAATATTTTCCCGAGCGCAGCGTGGGCGAGGATGTTGTTCTTCATTGCTACAGCAGACTGGTCGCGTGCAATCTGATACAGACCCTCTTGCAGGTCTACCACCAGGAGAACCGCGTCGTTCTTGTCAATCCGTTCATACTTAAAGGCTACAGGTGGTAGTTCGAGACAATCAGTACAAAGAGCAAGGTTGTATCCAACAGGACTCACGGGCTGAAGACATAACTAGCGTATGATTCGAGGACAGATACACTGGATGAGAAAGACACTGGATGTACTGCCTCTGTCTATGCATGCAACAAGTCTTATATACGCCACCACGGTATTCAACGGGCCTCGATTGCGCCCAACACCATAGAGCTATTACGCTTTGCATCATGCGGACGACTCCTGGGATAGTCATCTGCTACCGCAAATGAACGCAGCATACTCACTGGAAACAAGAAAGGCCATCACAGGGAACGACTTGAGGCTATTGGAGGGCGTCTGCCGAGAGGAACCAGGATCCAAGAAAGGACAGGTGAGCTTGGTTCGCTGTCGTACGTCTCCACGCTGCCCGTCTACCACCGGGATGCCCAATCGCAGACCGCTTCTGCCGTGAGGGATTCACTGCATCATATACCCAGCCCTTCACGAGTGGATTGGCTTTGATCGTTACTTCTACACTGGACGATAACGAGGAATCAGTCTGTCACGTGGGTCATCTGTATGCATTGACGTTGGATGCGCGATATGGATCAACTGAAAGGTTTATGCACGATAAAGAATGATAGCGCACTTGTAACACATTCATGATACATACTGGCCAGCGCACAGAGCTCGTTTCCCCGGAGTTTTCAAGACGCTGTGGTCCGTAGTCATTCCGTGCAGGCCTCGCACGGTAATCACCACTATGTAGAAGGTGAAGATGCGGGTGAAAGTGCGTACTAGATCAATAGTAGTAATCTGGTTGGTGTAAAAAGAATGGCATATAGCAACCGTGCCACCGACTCGGACCCGGACGGAGCCAGTGATAAAAACTTAAAAACTTCCAGAATAGTATGAAGTGGGACTGTCATTGTTGAACTTCCACAAGAGGTGAATATTGATTAGCGACCTAACGATGATGATGGGATGAAAACAGGGATGAGTGGCAAAGCGCTATTGACTTCGTGGCGGGGATACAACCTAATACAATGCCGCTTTCAGAGATTCGGACCAACCGCGCGTCGAAATTTGATTAAATCCGTAAATTCACGAAAATTCACGAATTCACTGTGCGACCACGACCACAACTCATTGTACCTCAGAACAGCGATATAGCTGGCTTATGGATCACACGAACCGCTAGAGGAGAATCAGGAACTCAAAGTGCTCGAGGAGAGGTTCAGTGTTTCTCGGTGTAGTGAGTAGTGGTGCATGTTGATCAACATTAATGGTTCGTGAGTGGACACTGGGAATCAGGTGTGTTGATACCAAAAAGAAGCATTCTGGATGGTTTGATCCAGCTATGTACAGGAGCTCGTGCGACTGGTGTCACTCTCTATTGGTCTGAAAATTGAAACATTGGCTATACTACACGACGTGTACAAAGACTATTCTGTCAATCTCCCCTGAAGAACACCCCTGTTGACTTATGCTCGGTGCTGATGATCTTATATCTGATCGCACTCTCGCATGTGGTCGCTGGAGCTGCACGACAATCGCTACGGGAAACTTGACACACAAGCATACGATGATGGTAACCTATGCTCAGTTTTAGGCCTCGCTTCACTGCATCACTGTAAGTCCAGCTGTTGAAATCATCATATCGATCACCTCACAGAGTCTTAGTTATGTATGTCCAGGCATGCTGTGGATCCCGTCCATCCGACGGTAGTCTTTTGGGGCGTGTCTCTGCCCATCGACCTACCATGGCCGATTGGTTTCTCCTGGACAATAATTTACAATGGTAGGCTTAATTATCATACCCCCATCGGTTGCTTGTTCATCTTCTCTTGTCAGACCCTTCGCGGCTTCAGTCTTGAAAGCTTCTACACAAATGGCTGGTACCTCGAGAGTCCGTTGTGCAACGGAAGATACTCAAGCTATGGTGGAACCAGGCCTCGCCCGATTCGTTATCTGCGGCGGGAGGCGCGTGGCTCATATCGATCAACCTCTCGTCCTCCTGGCTGCTGCGAAAAAATTGCACACTCTTGAAGGTTTCTCGTTTGAAGGCGATATTGAAGATGCTATCTTGGGGAGGTATTGGCAACACCCTTCAGAGTTTCCACTCGAGGTATACTAGTGGCCAAAAACGACTGCACTGGGACGCGGTCTACGAAGTAGATGAAGACGTTTTCGAGGACCTACATCAAGGAGGTTCTCCATCCAGACTCAACGTTGCTAGTTGATATACTCCGACACGTGCGGCCAGAATACGGACTTTTGAAACCAGCTCCGCCACAGGAACACCTCCACGACGTATACCATCGTCTTTTGCTTGACTTCAGGCTGGTAGACATGGGCGGTACGGACATAATTCTCAACCCGAAGTCACTGTGTCTTGTTCCCGCGAAGTTGCATGTACTAGTGTGACAGTTTGATGAGCAAAGACGATCCTACTTACTCCGTTCGTCCATGTTGGGTCGCAACTGAGATTGGTCGGATCCACTTCGGAAGCACAAGCGGAACCGTACGATGTAAACTTCTACTATCCCGTACCAGAAACCGACCGCCTGAAGCTCACTCCTCTCAACGTACGTCCCTAGCCTTCTACTTTTGCACTGCATCGTCCATTGCCCCTGCGTTTCAATCTCGCTCACCGTTTGAATTTATCACAGCCGTCTATTCACACGGAGGTCGCAGGCGTACAGGCCACGTAGTTGCCATCGCGCCGCACCCCGAGGGGCTCGAGTGGGCCGAGTAGCACATCCGGCGCGATTCTGTGTTCGCGCTTTTCGCCATGATAGACAAGACGAAACTCATGCCGCAAGGTTTAGAGGCATCACAGGCATAATGATCGGGCTCCGAGTCCTCAACACGGTCCCCGCTGGCCTCGCCACCAGGTAACTCTTCACTCTTTCCCCTTCACATACAGGCAATCTCGCATACCATCGGGCTGCTTCTGCGCTGTTGCTTTGATATGTTAGGGAATGCGCCGCGTATGGCAATGGCGAGTGAATTCGCGAAGCAACATAAGGCGGGACATGCCGCCGGGAAGATTTAGCCAATCACGACGCACAGCCGTACGAAGACCAACATGGGCGCCTGATCGCTATATGTATACCAGAGACTAGAGTCACGCGCCACATCTCGTTTATACAAACGTTCAAGTGCACCCTCTCCAAATGTCGCCGTTTCTGAAGCAACCTCATCCAGACGATGAGTACCTCACTGAGAAGGAATACGATGAGAATGGCAGACCGATGTGGGACCCCGTTGAAGGGGGTCCCAAATATACCGAACGCGCCAAGAAGGCGCGAATGGCAGTAAGTACGGTCTGTTGCGTTATCTTGCATACATTCACGACATATTTAGAAATATCAAAGGCTTTTCAAAGTGTATGCGCCCTCCGACTTGATTTATGAGGAGATGTTGCCGAGCCTGGAGAACCCTCGGCCGCCTATCCTGTACTATGGTTGGGCATATTCGGAGCAATGGCTGCTTGAATACGCAAAGGCACACAATCTCGTGCATTACTTCACGCCGGCGTACTACAAGGCTACACAGCGTGCCACGATAGAATATGGCAAATTGACGGACGATTGCGAAGACATGCAGAACAAGGAATCTCGGGACTTCCTTCTTGGCTTTCTAGACATCCTCGTGCGGCAAGATCTTGAGGAGAGGTGCGGTATTAACCTGGAGATGGGTATTCCGTTCTGCGATCAAACCAAGTTTTGCGGCGTGTACGCGTTGTATACAAACTATAACGCGGAGAAACGCTACGCCGAGATAGAGGACGTGGTGGATATTGACGAGGTCTGCGCGGAGATGGATGAAGCGATGAACGAATGTGGGAACGAGGCGAAGCTAATGTGGTGGTTCGATGTGGATAATCCCATCGTAAGTGTTTCTTCGATACGTCTTCTCGGTCTGTTCACTTGTCTCTCCGATTTGTTCCAGAGCTTACTCGACACGCCTGTCTGAAACTTCTTTCTTCCCGCTCACTAGAGAATGTGAGTCCAATATCGGTTTCAGTTTGGCATGGTCATTATTGTCACTTTTATTCACCCTTGTGGTCCTTGTTTGCATGAAAGTCCCCCCCAGTGTCGGTCGTGTATTTATTGTTTATTGCTCATTAATTTGTAGCAGATGTTTATCATGCTATCAAGCAAATGCAGCTGCGTTCTCTACGTACCACTAGTATTCATGGTGCGAGGCCTATGTGGAATGATCACGGCACTATCCTACTCACGGTATGCGACGGCACACCACGGTGGAGCCGATTGATCTTACAATACTGAAAATATGCCACTGTGCAAGTGCAGATGTGTTATTGACCCTAAACTACGGTGCGAACAGCATATACTCAGGGTGCTGTGCGTGCGTGCAGTCCGAACCAAACCCAGGCACGGAGGATTGACAGGCTCATGATACATAATAGAACGATCTGTTGACAATCTGACAAATACAATACACAAAAAAGTGCAATCGACACTGAAAGAGTTTCCATGCAAACAAGAACAACAGGGGTGAATGAAAGAGACAGCAATGACAGTGACAGACAGAAACGGGCACCACTTTCGCATTCTCTGGAGAGAGGGAGGGAAGGAGTTTCAAACGGGCGTATCGAGTAGGCTCTGAAACAAGACAGGAAGATGAGTCAACTGACCGGAAGACAATGTAGAAACACTCACGATAGGGTTATCCATNAAGACAATGTAGAAACACTCACGATAGGGTTATCCATATCGAACCACCACATTAGCTTCGCCTCGTTCCCACATTCGTTCATCGCTTCATCCATCTCCGCGCAGACCTCGTCAATATCCACCACGTCCTCTATCTCGGCGTAGCGTTTCTCCGCGTTATAGTTTGTGTACAACGCGTACACGCCGCAATACTTTGTGCGCTCGCAGAACGGGATGCCCATCTGCAGATGAATACCACACCTCTCCTCAAGATCCTTCCGCACAATGATGGGTAGAAGGCCAAGAAGAAGGCGGCGAGTTTTTTCGTTCTGCATGTCTTCGCAGTCGTCCGTTAGCTTGCTGTATTCTATCATTACACGCTGTGTAGCCTTGGAGTACGCCGGCGAGAAGTAATGGACGAGATTGTGTGCCTTTGCGTAGTCAAGCAGCCATCGCCTCGAATACGCCCAACCATAGTACAGAATAGGCGGCTGAGGGTTCTCCAGGCTCGGCAACATCTCCTCATAGATCAGCTCGTGAGGCGCATATTCTTTGTAAAGCCTTTGATATTTCTAAGGACGTGATGAGTATATGCAAGAGAATTTGAGAGATCGTACTTACCGCCTTTCGGGCCTTCTTGGCGCGTTCGGTGTACCGAGGGCCCCCCTGGTCCCACATCAGTTTGCCATTCTCATCATATTCCTTCTCGGTAAGGTACTTGTCGTCTGGATGAGGTTGCTTCAGGAATGGCGACATTCGGAGAGGATGTTGGACGAGGAGGAACAGGATGTGGCGTTCAACGTTGAGCTCTTGTATACGTCGGTTAGGCGCGCATGTTGTTCGCACGATGTGTGTCGTGACTAGAATGTTCTCATGGCTCCCGTTCCGATCAAATTTGAGTGCCGGCCCGTATAGATGCCGCCGGGTTGACACACCGTTGTTTCGCCTACATACAACAGAGCCATATGCAGCACAATGTACAATAGGATACGAGCACGATAGTACCATATGACATCCAGCCGCCTCTTGTACATAAATATGTGGCGGGTCGTCTCCATACCACAGTTGAGTGTCTCTTCATCACACAAATTTGTTACTCACGCCTTCGCACATGGAGCATCCCACAGAAAGCAACGATTCCTCCGTCTTACGGCTTTGGAAGTCCCCAAAGGTATTCTATCATCTAACATGTTCTTTCCAATTGCCTCGTTTCTGACTGTTCTATCAGCATATATTGCTGGCTGAATCACAGTTCACCCATCGTCTACTAAATGCATTGCTTGACGCCACGGACGATCCAGGAGCCGAAAACCGCATTTACATGTTTTACAACTTGATCATATCGCAGAGCTGTTCAACTGTGGAGTCCCCTCTCTATCCTGATGCCACTATTGATGCTAATCCTCAAATGTTATTCGGAAACCGTGCTATTGCTTCGAGGGTAGGACTGTTGAGAATCCCGATCAATGAAGACAACACAGAAGACGCAGTCACGCTGGATAGGGGGAACAGTGAAGGCAAAGCGGACACTGTACCTCAGCCAGAAGTGGGAGCCGTCCCCAAGGCCGGCGAAGCAGCATCTCCGACTCGGGTCCCGGATTTTGCTCGGATTCTCATCTTTGGCGACAAGTTGAGAGTAGAAGGCTACCGGCGCCAGCTTTTGGACTTCTGGGAGTTGAAGCGACTGAAAACCGATGAAGATGTACTTTGGGCCTCCGATGCTGCAAAGGAGTCTGCTGAGGACGATCTTGCTCGCCATGTCGAACAAGCGTATGAAGCCGCCATGGCCGCATTTGACCACAATCCTCACTGGACAAAAGTCGCCGCCCTCCTCATTGTCGGCATCTACTTCACTCAGTTGGTCTGGTCGCGCCCGCAGACAGCTGATATAGTGTCGCATCCCTCTGCCGACCCTAACAATGCTGCGCCGCCTTCATCTGCCGAATCCAACATCGGCCTCACGTATCCTGACAGCACTGTGCTGCCTCCATCTGCCGAGTCCAATAACAGCACCACACTACCTCCTTCCACCGATCCTGACAGTATTGCACCACTTCCTGATCCCAAAGTTGTGAGTGCTGGTCACACGGACCCGAACAAATACTTTGAACAGCTGGCAGACGTCCAAGAGGCTAGAAAACAGGAACTGCTCGATCGTTGTATGCCGGACATCTATTTTTTCAATGAACGTGTCCTTGAAACTACAGAGACCTCGAAGTTCACAGGACGGCTTTCAACCTCGTTCCTTGATGCGCTATTCCTGCCAATACGAGACAACTTCCGAACGGATTTGAAATTTGTCCATCAGCCTTCGTGGTTCGACCGCAGTCAGTATGCGCCGCCCAAGCCAATGATGGAAACAGTAAGTAGCACGGTGTTACTGGTGTTGGCCTTCTGTACTCAGCCTCCTTTCTAGGAACAGGGTGTTGATTTCATTCATTCCTGTTTGCGGGAAAGTGCTGCGGTCAGCGAATCCGTGCAGGCACTGCTGGGCAACCTCAAAAGACCAGACGGTCGACGGGATGGCTTTCAAACGCCGTCATCTGCGTCGGCATCCCCATTTCCAAGCCCGCAGAAAGGTCGCCGTCGTCCGGTCCCGCCCGTGCCAAAGCGAGAATTCAACCGCAGAAATCGTGGGAAAAGGATAGAGCCTCCATCTCTTGCAGCAACAGCGCAGTCGTCTGCTGGATCGAGCAAGGCCGAGCCAAAGCCGAAAACCAAGTCGCGTGCCAAAGGACTCCTTGCTAAGAAGAAGAAGGGACCGAAGGCGTGAACGCGCCATGTAATGTTTTGTGCTTGCGCTCGACTTCGTAGAGTTGACGGTACAGCTAAGTCGATAGCCAGTTGTCGGTGCTGGTAGCTATTCTCAAGGAATTTCCTGTGTATATTCTCAATTCTCTTACCCTTGTACTTATGTCCTGTATCATTTTGACTGTTGCAGGATGAAGATACATAGACCAATGCAATGCCAGAAAGTTATAGTCGTCGATTCTTTACATCTCACATTGATTACATCTCCGCCGTGAGTATTGCTGGCTCTGGACGCCTTTTTCAAAATTAGCGGGTGCTTGCTTTACATTCACGAGCAGACGACCTCTTGCAAGTATTATCCTCCAATCATCCCCTTCGCATTATCATGAATGCAGCCGTGTTCACCGCACCGATACTGCGGTCTTTTCTCCACAATAAGTCCCGGACGCATCGCTATTGGCGAAGACGCTGTAGCCCTCAGAACGCAGAGATAGAGCAAAGAAAGCCCACAGGATGCAAGGCCAAGGACTCTTCGGTCATTGGTCCATTGGGTCTTGTCGGGAGTGAAATGTCAGTAAATTGTGAACAATGAGAAATGAAAGCTGCAGTCTGACCGGTCTTTATAAAGGTTGTCAAGATTGTCAAGCCGAATATCTTTCCGAGCGTAGCATGCACGACTACGTTGTTCTTCATATAATCTAGAACAGACCCTCCTGCAAGTCAACAACAAGTAAGACCGCGTCGTCTTTGCCGATGCATTCATATGTGAATGCTACATACTGCTAAGATGCGGTGAATAGCGATTGAAGTAGGGGGTGTAAAGATGAGAACGCACCAGCGACACAGAGGCTGAGGGGATGAGTGCAAAGACAGACAAACGACGTGCGCATATACATCTCAGAGAATCAGGTGTAGGGAAAGTACTAGGTAGTAAATGATGGTGATGGTATACTTGCTCTGACCTTGACAAGCCTTTCATATCTCGCCACGGGGAGTCTCGAGCGTCCTCCTTGCGCCCAGCACGAACTTTTATTACAGCACGAGTCATGCACCGAGTCTTGTCCAAGTCAACGCTTTGCCGCAAGCAAGTACTGCATACTCACAAGAAAAGAACGAGCAGCCATCGCAGAAATCTCCACGACATTGGATGGCGCCCGACAAGGGGGACATACACTCAATGTGGGCAACTTCGTCCTACTTGTTGACGTGAACGTTCACGATGCTTATCTTCCACCGAGAAGCCTCGCCTGGTCGCGGTTTGCTCCTCCTGTGAAATATCTCTTGTTATAGATGGATGCACCTTCGCGATTGTGATTCGATTGCACTCTTGATGACTGCCTCGTAATCTCCTACACCTCGCATGGAAGGCTGCCAACACGTAGGGTGAGCGCGTGGGTACCAAGAGTTGACCCATTTTTTGGTTGCGACGAAAGCTTGCAACGAGACTGTACTTACTTAGCTGCATTGGAGACATAGGTAGAAAGCAAGGGATGTCCTAGAGTATGTAGTCGAAAGCGTTAAATTAAAGAGAACTATACACCTGTACAGTACATGAGGGACATGCGCCCGCTACCGCGATTGCTCCGCATAGACCTAGTGATGTTATTAGCACACATGGGTAAGCGCAAACGCGTAAAGAATTAAGCACCTTGATTGTCTTGTCGGCACCACCAGTGATCAACCTAGTGCCTGTCATATCGAAAGTCGAGCAGAACACTCCAGCTTCTGCTTCGAGCGATCCTGGTTGAGGAATGTCGTCCATGTTTTGGAAGGCTGTCCCGGTGTTATAGTCCCAGAGAGTCAACGTCCCGTTATCACCTACGACCGTCGTCAGTGACTAGCTCAGAGGCCGAATATACCTACTCACCGCCTGAAAAGAACACTCCTTCAGCATTGACAGAGAGTGTGTTGATGATAGCATTGTGTCCGCTGAAGTTGAAGACGAATGCGCCCTCGGGACACTTCCACTTCTTGATATTGTTACCTCCTGCAGACGCGGACGCAAAAGAGTACTCGGTAGGATGAATAGCAAGGGCTCGAACAGACTTCTTGTGGTGCGTCAATGTGACCATGGTCTTGCCAGCTGCCAAGTCCCATAACCTACATCACAAGTGAGCTAAATAGCTTATAGCGGTCAACAGATTTTGTAACGCGTACCTGACGGTGGAGTCCATGCTACCTGTGATCACCTGAGGGTCTGACTCTTGGCATTTTACATCTGCCACTGTCGCGGTGTGACCAGAGAGTACATGAATCTGCGCTTTCGTACGCATGTCCCATACTCGGGCAGAGGCGTCTCGTCCCGAGGTCACCAGGATATCAAGAGTAGGGTGCAGGCTGAGCGAGTAGACTCCAGACAGATGACCGTGATAGTGGCGGATGACTTTGTTCGCTTCCAAATCCCAGCATTTTACCATCTAGGTATGAAGGTTGAGTGTTCGACGCTTTGAAACAGAGCAGGGCAAATACCTTGTCTTCTCCACATGAAAACAAGTAGGGATGTCTTGACGACACTGCCAACCCTCGAACCGTGGATATGTGGCCAGTCAAAGACAACTTTAGCTCTCCCGACGCCAAGTCCCAAATTTTGATTACTCGATCCCCAGCACCGGTAGCAAACCATTTATTTCCCGGTTCTACCGCCACACTCCGCACCCAGCCCAGATGTCCAGAAATGACACGCATGAGCTTCCATGGTGGGTGATATGTCGGCTTCACTGTGCGTGTTGTCTTGTGTAGCTGTAGCGCCCTGGAAAGGTTGGAAGACGTGAATGTTGAAGGAACGTGGGTTGGGGTTGTGTCTATTTGGGCTATTATACGACCAGCGTCCGTGGTAGCTGAACAAGGCGAATTCTTTATTAGCATTCCGTAGATGCAGAAGGATCCGGATGTACTCACGACCAGCAGTGATCATCTTTCTTTGCTCTTTTGGCCTTACAGGACCAACCTGTCCTTGTTGGGCAAGAAGCGGGGCTGGTAGCTCCTTCGCATCTTTGTATTCGTCGTTGATCTTCACCGACAATCGAACTCGTGCTCTACAAGCCTCAAAGTCAAGCGGTGTTGTAAGATAAGATACATCTACTCACATTTTTTCATCCTCCTTTAGGTTGTAATCTGGACAAGATGCAAAGACGTTCCATGTCCGCTTGCCTGACGACTTCAGGAGAGGGTTCAGCGGAGGAAGTGAGGGGGCCTCCATAGAGTCGGCTGAAGAGTTTTACAAGTTGCAGAAGATCACTGAAGACTTGCGCAAAATATATAGGCCGAATGTTTTGGTGAGCGGAGAGATGGAGCTGTAGACCACGGAAGATGCTGAGCTCAACGTCGCGGTCGATGGTGAAGGCAATTAGATCACGTGCACAGGCTCTCAGCGCCCTGTGCCCGCTATCGTTTCGCGCGCTTGCGGCTATCTTCAGCCTTGGACTGCCTTCATCGTCGTGTGCCGAGAGAAAGTCGGGTAGAGAAAGTTCTGAGAGGCCTCGTACCACGCTGTAGAGTCCATAGATAGCTAGCGATGTCCGCGGTATCAGAATTGAAGTCGCTGGTCAAACAGCTACAACACAACTCCGTAACCGAGCAGGTACGCAAGTGATATCCCCTAGTGCCTCCCTGTCAGTCTCGTTCATTTGCTCATAACACCCTTCTTCGGTTTTACATGCTCTACAGGAGATTGTGGACATACTGCAGACGCTGAAATCGCAAGCAAAAATCACAGAGCCCATCCTTCGAGTAAGCGCCATGCTTTAATGTCTACCTTTTGACTGACCACGGTTTGCAGGAAAGTAGAGCTGGTCTGGCTGTTGGGAAGCTCCGCTCACATGCATCAAAGGCGGTCGCTGATCTAGCGAAGGAGGTGGTGAAGAAGTGGAAGCATCTGGTGGAACTGGAGAAGCACAACAAAGCTCCTGCGGCGTCGACCACTGCAACAAAGCCTCCAGGTGCGTAAACCTGCGTGTCTGTTCTCAGAATGGCCTACTGACTATTTTATGTTCTTGATCTCGTGCGTTAGTCGTGCGGAAACAATCGACGGCATCTGTTACCCCGTCTACTCCTACAACCCCTACAAGCGGCACACCCACTATGTCTGCTAGCAGCTCGAAATCCGATGTGCGCACTGCGAAGAGCGATGGCGTGAAGGCAGGCGGCACTGGCGATTCAACGCGTGACAAATGTGCTGAGCTCATGTACGATGCGCTTGCGTTCGACTCTGGTTCACGTGAGTTTGTCCACGCCTCTTCCTCGCGGCAAACATCGCGCATAAGTCGATTGTCTGAGCATTTTGTTGACAAGAGGTTTTTAGCATCTGAACAGATTCTTACCCGCGCGAAGGGGATTGAAGCGGCGGTGCTCAATGAGTTTGGCGGGGTGACCGCCGCCTACAAGAGCAAGATTCGCTCGCTGTTTGTAAACCTCAAAGACAAGAATAACCCCGGCTTGCGTGAGAGTGTCGTCGCAGGTGACATTCCTGTGCAGCGATTGTGCAAGATGTCCAGTCAGGTGCGTCCCACTTACAAGACCAGCCAACTCAAGGCTTATGTATACGGCGAGCAGGATATGGCGTCGGAAGAACGCAAGGCGGCAGATGCCAGAATCAGGGAGGAGAATCTGTTCAAGACCCTTGGTGCCGAAGAAGTCCAAGCGGAAACGGACGCGTTCCAGTGTGGTCGATGCAAACAGCGGAAGTGCCGCTACCGCCAGGCGCAGACGAGGAGTGCTGATGAGCCTATGACGGTGGGTGCTTCGACATTCATCTTTGTTTTACGCTTGCTGATTTCCTGCTTCTAGACCTTTGTAACGTATGTATCTGTCCCAATCGTAGGAGATCATGGTACTGACTTTTCTCTCAACGTTCCTCGCTTGCAGTTGTACGGTTTGCAACAACAGGTCAATCTTTTTCTGTTTGTCGTCTTTATCGTTCATTCCTGATGGTCTCTCTCTGTAGATGGAAATTCTCATGATTCCGAGCTGGACGTTGGTACAAATCGCATATCATTACTGTTATTGTGCATCGCATATTACGCTAGTCGTCGCTCGTTTAGTCACACGCTACGGAGCCCATTCTCCGCATTCAAATTTCTCCGTTCTCGCTGCTACCTCTGCAACGCTTTCCGTTCTCTCGTTACTTCATGTCCTTCTCGTGTTTTCCAATTTTCTATGCTGCCTGTGTTGTACAATTCTACTGCCGAGGCCGATAGCACCGCTTGTGATAAGATAAGATCATCCGCTCGCGCAAGCGTTTCTCACAAGTTCGCGACTTGGTCAGCATCCGCCATGATGTTCCAACTTCCAAGTTCGTCTTCGTCTTGTCCGCAACCACCATGTCCGTTGCCACGGATGAGCAGCAGCCTCTTTTACCTCCTGCTGCGCTAGTAAGTGACGCGGAAATCCGTGACCGCGAGCACTCCCGGGGTCATGAGCCCACAGACGAAGAGAATGGTCTACCGGCAGACTCTGAAACGGACGTCGTAGTAGAGACGAAGAAGGAGAGGAGTTGGTGGACCATTACATGGTACACGACTCTGATCGTGCTCGGCGTGTTCCTCGTTGCGATGTTTATTAAGGGGTTCATCGATGCGGACGACGTAGAGGTGTGTATTCGGCCTTACCACCCCAAAATCGGACATTCATTGTCGACTAGTTTGACCTGCGGAAAGCCCTGAAAGACGCACTGGGTGGCGGCCTCAGCGGCGCGGCAGGTTCGTTAGTTCATCTGCTACATTCACATTCGGGAGCTAATGTATGAATATTCAATCGTGACTCTGTTTGGCATTGATCTACAATCTAGCAATGGTCCTGCAAGTGCTAACGCTGATGCCACTGCGGACGGTGATGAACTATCAATACCGGTATGGAACGACGACGACAACGGCGATCGGGACGCTGTACCGCGACGGCGGGTGGACGCGATACTACCAGGGCCTAAGCGCGGCGCTGATCCAGGGTCCGGTGTCACGATTCGGGGACACGGCCGCGAACGTAGGAATTCTAGCGCTACTGGAGTCAAACTCATATATGAAGGACCTCCCGTCGCCAGTGAAGACGGTGTTTGCGAGTCTAGCGGCAGCGGGATTCCGAATGATCCTCACGCCTGTCGACACAGTGAAGACGACGC
Organism: Phlebia tremellosa; assembly: GCA_011032875.1. Taxonomy (NCBI): domain Eukaryota; kingdom Fungi; phylum Basidiomycota; class Agaricomycetes; order Polyporales; family Meruliaceae; genus Phlebia; species Phlebia tremellosa. Next base: position 117,775 of record JAAIFI010000039.1, on the reverse strand, counting down.
TACAGACCGATGGTAAGGCAGGATGGGTGATCTTGAAGACAAGAGTACGCAGTGTATGCACTCAAACGATTGAAACAAGACTAATATTGCGTCACGTTCACAGATCAGAAAGTACGGTGTAGGGTCGCTGTGGTATGGCGCTTTTGCCACTGCGGCTGCGACGTTCGTGGGACATTACCCTGTAGGTGCTGTTACCTACTGAAAGAAATTCTCGCTGATATCCAAACGTTCTTAGTGGTTTGGAACCTACAACTTCCTCGGAGAGCACCTACCCGAGGCTCACACGCTGATGCAAACCCTGCTACGTCAAGCGTTCATCGGATTTGTCGCGTCTGTCATCTCAGACACGGTGTCTAACTCCCTGCGGGTGGTGAAGACATACCGGCAGGTGAACGCAACGCGGATTGGATACGTGGGGGCAGCACAAGCGGTGATCGCGACAGACGGCCTGCGGGGCCTGTTCGGGCGTGGACTGAAGACGCGCATCATTGCGAACGGCCTGCAGGGCCTTATGTTCTCTGTGTTGTGGAAGCTGTTCCTCGACATGTGAGTGTCAACCTATGAAGTTTCCTGGGGGCTGCTAACTCGTTACGAACAGGTGGAAGGACCACACGAAGTAGATATTTTCAGATGATAGTCATGCTTACATTTGTTCTCATATCGGGTTATGCGTTGCTCTTGTGTGCTATCACGCTTAGAATCAATCTTACACACTGTTCAAAAGCTGGGACTGTCTGTCGTCTCCGGGGTGGATTCAGCAATCACGACATAATCTCGTCGAGCTCCTACGCCGCATTGAGGTATGTGGTTGGTCGTACGTTATGTATATATGTGTTAACTTGTCTACAGATGTTCATTACGAAGCCGCACCCCTCAATACTCATCTCGCCTGATTTGCGCACTCATAGTATCCTGAATACTGACATGACGGTTGTACCTACGCTACTAGCAGGCTACATCTGCGGCCGTCAGGTAGTCATACCAGCCCTCAAGCTTCAAGCTTCATTAGTCTATGCATCTTCACTCCGGGCCAAAATAATGCAGGACATATGTGCAAGGGTAAGATACCATCATTTGATCGGGAAAGATTCGGCCATTCACGAGGCACGTAGCATTTCGAACATGCGCGCCCGCCGTTCAAGAGTTCCACTTGGTTCAACGCCACACTCTGTCTCTCCAAACCATCAAGCTCACGTTCGTTCGCTATTTCCCCAGATGGCACCATCTATGAAGCAACGTCATCCGGACGACAAGTACCTTACCGAGAAGGAATATGACGAGAATGGCAAACTGATATGGGACCAAGGGGGTCCCAAGTATACCGAACGCGCCAAGAAGGCGCGAATGGCAGTAAGTACGGTCTGTTGTGTTACCTTGCATACACTCACGACATCTTCAGAAGTATGAAAGGCTTTTCAAAGTGTATGCGCCCTCCGAGTTGATATACGAGGAGATGTTGCCGAGCCTGGAGAACCCTCAGCCGCCTATTCTGTACTATGGTTGGTCATATTCGGAGCAATGGTTGTTCGAATACGCCAAGGCACGCAAGCTTGTGCATTACTTCCCGCTGGAGTACTACAAGGCTACACAGCGTGTAATGATAGAATACGGCAAACTAACGGACGAGTGCGAAGAGATGCAGAACGAAAAAACTCGCAGCCTTCTTCTTGGCCTTCTACCCATCATCGTGCGGAAGGATCTTGAGGAGAGGTGCGGTGTTAAACTGGAGATGTGTATTCCGTTCTGCGATCAAACAAAGTTTTGCGGCGTGTACGCGTTGTACACAAACTATAACGCGGAGAAACGCTACGCCGAGATAGAGAACGTGGTGGATATCGACGAGGTCTGCGCGGAGATGGATGAGGCGATGAACGAATGCGGGAACGAGGCGAAGCTAATGTGGTGGTTCGACGTGGATAATCCCATCGTGAGTGTTTCTTCTACATGTCTTCTCGGTCTGTTCACTCATCTCCCCGTCTTGTTTCAGAGCTTGCTCGATACGCCCGTCTAATACTCCTTTCTTCTCTCCCACCAGAGAATGCGAAAGTGGTGCCTGTTTCTGTCTGTGACTGTCATTGCTGTCTCTTTCATCTACCCATGTTGTTCTTGTTTGCATGGAAACTCTTTCAGTGTCAATTGCACATTCTATGTATTGTTTTCAAGTTGTCAGATTGTCTACAGATCGTTCCATTGTCTATCATGAGCCTGCCAATCTTCCGTGCCTCCTTTGAGCGTATGTCCCTAGCCTTCTAGTTTTGCACTGCACCCTTTCCTGTCGCCCACGTTAAAATCTTACACACTGTTCAAAAGCTGGGACCGTCTGTTGTCTCTGGGATAGATCTAGTAATCACGACGTAATCTCGTCGGGCTCCTACGCCACATCGATTTATGTGGTTGGTCGTACGTTATGTATATGTGTGTTAACTTGTCTACAGATGTTTATCACGATACCGCACCCGTCAATATTACTCCTCTCGTCTGTCAATGGTTTGCGCACTCATGGTATCCTGATTACGGACATGACGGTTGTACGTACTCTACTAGCAGGCTACATCTGCGGCCGTCAGGTAGTCACTACTAGCCCTCATCGATGATCAACTGCGTCACCGGTCAACGGTGCCATTAGGCAGATTCACATCATGATATCTCGCAGATGCATTCCAATGAGTACTATCAGACCTTATATTCCTCAGACACCAGAAGATACGCAAGGCAGACGGAAGGCCTTAGGAGAACAAGGATAGAAACCACACTAAAGGATGCCGCTTAAATGAACACGAACTAGGCCACCCGGTGACCCGAATCTACGCTGTCTCGAACCTTGTACCGTCTTAAAATCAATAACTTCTCACAACTGTCTACAAAGTCATCAGGCCTTTGTTGTTGCGTTCTCTGGCACGTCCACCCCTTGCAATCTGCATTCGGGCCTCGGCCTCGGGTTGTAACTAACATTCATCACTGTCGTACTGTGCAATAAGTTTCTCTGCGGCCAGTCTATGAATCACAATTATAGTGAGATGCCAGACCTACTTGAACAGGCGAGCGTATCGAACCTTTCGTCATCAGACTTCATGCCACTCATGACCAGAGTCGTCCGTCAAATCGAGGGTTATAGACTTGAGATATCGGAACTCGACCAAGATCTCGTGCAACGTCGGCCAGTGATATGCTGCGCGGAGATCCGATAGAGTTTTGTCGACGAATACGATCTTCCGTACAATCCCAGCCAGCTGATGGTTGTCGGCTGCATGAGAGTTCGGATTCTCAGTTATGTGAATCTGCATCATGGGTTGACTCTTGTTAATGAACTCTAAGATCCCTGGGTGGAATTACGAGTCAGTACACTGTAGGAATGTGGAAGGTAGAGACCTCAACGCACATTCATCGGTCTCCTGCACGGCGTGGCATTGGAATTCTGCATTGCCCGCTGACAAACACCGCGAGGCTCTGCAAATTTCGCTCAAGATAATGACATCATTACTGCATAGTCCAGGGAAGCGTTGCGGCAGATGAGGAGCAAATTGCACCCTCAACGAAGTAGATGTCATCCATGCAAATAGCATAGGCCAGGTGGCCGTGCAGCTATTCATACGCACACATTCGAGCTTGCTATGCGTCCCTGTACAATGTGACAACCCCGCGCTGCGTCTCCACTGGATGTTATTGCATTCTAGATGCGTTAGGGCTGACAGGTTTCTGATAAGCCGAAGGAGATCTTTGAAAGATGAGAATTCGTAGTTGTCGATTCGAAGCTTGCGCAATGCGGGGAAGTGCCAAGCGTAGAGAGAAGTGGATAGGCTTGACATGAGTGGATGGGCCGGCAAGGACATCGTACGGGCCGAATTGTAGAACGATAGAGAGGATATACATGGTAGCTTCTGCGCCAACTTGCCCCAAACGAGATGATCCCATGGTTCTCCGGCATGCGACATATCCAACAGCAAGTTGTTCGCGTAGCGACCGATAGGACAGAATTTATTGCCGGTAGAATCCAGAGAGGAGAGCAGCCCGTCCACATCTTCGTGGCCACGAAAGCAGACCGTGCCGAAAACGGAGGGTCCACACACCTGTAGCCACCGACGACATGTCAAGATACAAGCCTTGAGCGAGGCTTTATCCTCCGCTTCGAGAAGGTAGCGAAGGATGCGGTGCTGGAGGTCCGGTGACAGATTCGGTAGTTTAACCTTCATGCGTTCCGGCGGCGTTTGGACAGTAGCGTTAAGAGATGATTTTATCGAACGAGACGGTCCACCATGGACTATCGGCCAGGTTGGGCTGTTACGCAGTGTGTTGAACGGGCTTCCCATTCCCGCCTGTCCGCGTGCAATATTCATTGATGTCTCTCCCCTCCTAGTTCCCGTGTCCTTCCCCCGCCTGCCTTGTGGGAGCTTACCTCTTGTCTACTATGTTCCCACTTGTTTCGCCTCCGACGCGTTTCGCCTCGTTCAGACTTGGAGGCAGACTATTGCACTCCGTACGACACGTATGTCGCTTGGCTATATTTCAGCCAAGTAGCTGGACGTCCCAAAACAGTTATTAGTAGTAGCCTGACGAGGATGGGAGACTGACTGACAGGGTAGTTTAGCTTTCTTTTCTGCGTAGGATTCCTCAGGATACCGATATATAGTCAACGGTTACCCTGTGATACCAGAACGGTGTGATAAGGTTGAAAGAATGGGAGAGTCCGAGGTATGTAGATCACTGATCCGCAGCTGTGAAGGCAACCTCTGTCATCAGCGGCATGATATCTCGAAAAGCACAGGCGCCACTCACAGTCAATACACGGTTCAATTATATGTTTATCCAGACCACAACATGTTCCTCACAGGCGAATGCAATGGCGCATGCCTGGCATGGACACCTATACCGTTCGTATCGATTGCAGCTCCACCCTGGCAGGGTCGACTTGATGTTCAATATTGGTATTAAAAAGCCGGCTGATGCTGACGACAATGGCCTGGAGAGCAAGCAAAATCATCTGAAGATAGATAATATGGTCCTTAGTCGTAAGCTATGATAATGACTGTAGAATGCCTGGGTAGTACTGGGACTATGTAGTAGCACGAGAGGAAGGTCCAAGGACTTGAGAGAGGCTCGAGACCCCCGACGAAGCGCCCATCTATACTTTGGCGCTTCGACATAGTCGATCGATTAGGCCGTGACTAGTACCGTACTAGTACGCGCCGCCGTGAGCCTACACGGTATGTAGCAATTTGCAAGGATAAAGCCTTGACATAAGAGACTGGGAGAATAATATCCATGGGCCATGCCTATGAGATGCAGAGTCGATTCTTCTCCGTCAATGGTCGGGTTGGAGTCCGGGCTGTGCGTGGAAACTGTACGTACGTTCTATAGCTATCTCGCACCGAAGAAGCGTGTTGACCGTATCACATAGCCTGCAACGAGGCGCGCATATAGCGCTCTCAGTTCACTGCCCCCTTCTCAGCACTCTTGACCATAGCGTTCGACATGACGAACGTCGACATCGTGCAGCTGCAGCTTTCCCAGTCGGTGGAACACTCGGTACGTCGTCTAGAATGAACGCTCTGCTGCCTGAGATGTTCAGCACGATACAGATATCTGGAACTAGTATCGAGCTGGAGATCTTTGAAGACTGGTGGTGGTGGAGAGGCTATCCACGAGAGAAAACGTCTTGGGGAGAAATGATACTGGCACAGACCCACCAAGAAAGATACGGTCTGTACATCGCACCTTCCATTCAACGGGATATATCAGAATTCTACGACGACATCGCTTTCCCTTCGCTCAAACCGGATATCGACGTGTTTGGGGTACCACGTCGCTCACGCAAACAGCGTGGGTGGTACCAAATCATCGCACCGTCCACGGGACAACCCAGCCCATCGAGAGAGATCCGTGGATCATGGGCCATACCGTCGGATGTCCCGCCTGAGCTAGACCCGCATATACTCATACACCTCGGTTATGACGACATACACGCACTGGCGAGTTGCGGGTTGGTGTGTCGTGATTGGTACAAGAAATGTTGTCGGAAGCTTTTTCGCAGTATCCCGCTACGATCGCGGGAAGACGGGTTGCAATTGCTGAGCTTCATGAAGACAAGCGACCGAGTCCCTTATCTTGTCCACGAGATTGGGGTTCTGTTGCCCCAGAAGGTGTCAGGCCCTCCTTGGTTTCACCTCTTTCCTCTCATCGAGGAGCAGTCAAAGTACATGTCCATATACATGTCGGAGAGTGGAATGAAGCCTTTTGGGGTAGCGATGGAAGGGCCGCTTCCACCTGGCCAACGCTCGCTGCGTTCAATCCACCACGCACTTCCGAGATCGCTGCCTCATTTCTCACGTCACATCTACCGCGTCACATTGAAAGACATCCAATTCGCGAAATTGGATGATCTTATGCATCTCGTGTGGGAAATGCCTGATCTACAGAGACTAGAGTGCAAGCAAGTAACCTGGGGCCCAGTGTTTCCGATAGCGCCGCTAAGGAGAAAGCCCTCACGTCCACCTTCAGCTGCGAATAAGTTCTATTATATCTCGTTGGAGGACAACTGTGGTCCTCGCTTGGTGGAAGCTGGTGTGTGGCTATCCACCTGTTTATCAGTGCCAGTCTTGTCTCTCGACGACCTTCCTCGTGTGCTTACAATCGCTCGAGCCTTCGACGCCGCGTCGATTGTGTATGCCGTTTTCCTCGGAATGGCGCCCTCAGAGGGTTTCTGTGAGTCACAAGCCCGTGGCTACGCTAGTCATTACCTGGCTAATCGCATTCTACATGTCAGACATAGACATTGTGTCCGTGCCCAACCGTCAAGATATCAAGTTCCGCGGTAGCGGAACGCAGGCAGCTGGGCCGGTATCTATATACACAATGATCATGGAATTTGAGGACTTTCTGGGGATTCCGGCCTTGTACTCCGAGCTCGACATTGAACCTATCTCTGTCTGGAGGAACATTGACTGGGACATCGTGGGTAGAGCTATATCCTCATTTCATGGCTTAACGAAGGTGGTTGTCGCCCCGGAATCAAAAGAGGACGTACTCGCTTTCGACGACGTTGCGAAAGCGCATATGCCGCGCTTGCACAGCAGCGGAATGTTCAAGTACGCTCTCAAGGACCCTAGGAATGGCAAGTGGGTTCGGGCTTCCCCTGACCCCGATGACACAAAGCGTACGCTAATTTACCTGTATACAACAATAAATGGCTGATTATCGATTGTCTCTGATATAGCTCCTGAGCAGTACTTCTCTCAGCTGAAGCTCGTCTACACATAGGTTAAGTACTACCGGCTCCCTCTTTGTTGCTCATACGCACTTGCACCGGCTTCTACCCGTTTCGTGTCGGCCTGTCTCTATCCATCTTCCTTTACACAGAGTCCATCCACCGTCACTGTTCTCGTTGCTAATACTAACCGACACCATCCCGCGCTTCTCGTTGTTGCTTGCTTATCTTCATAGGACACTGGAAAATCTCCCTATTGCGCTGTACTGTATAACGGAGACCAATCGCCCTCGATCTGACCTCGGGTTTTTTGGCACTCGCGATTCACTCATGTCGCTCCCATGCTGACATGAAATGCCTCGCGGCTTTCACAAAGCAGAGAGGAGAGAACTGCAAAGATTGTGCTCAAGAGCCGGTAGGCTCGGAGCACCAAGGCCTTTCGGTAGCATTACAGTACTGAGAAAGTGCGCAGCATGCAAAGTGTCTTGTCTTCCTGAGGAGCCATTGAACAAGAAATGCTGATGCTCGAGCAAGAACGGCCAACAATAGTGGATGTGAATGAACGATGTTGACAGATAAGTTAGGGATACAGAACGATCCTAAATCGAGTGTCACGACCCTACTGTGCCTTTTTACTCGAGGCCTGCTTGAATCCCTCCAATGCTTTCAGCCGCTCGGTCAAAGTGGGATGCGAATGGTGGTATGCAGAGTACCTGTAGAGGTAGATTTAGTGTTCGTGATAGGCGTCAAGGTGCAGGTGCGTCACTTACAGCCAGTCTACCCAGACTGTGGACAGGTTCTTCACGTGCAGCTGCACGAGCGCGCGCCCAAGACGGTCACCCATGTCGTTCATTTCCTCAGCTTTGAGTTTGTCCTGCAGTTCCGTCGCGAACTGGTCAGCCTGGTACTCGTAGCGTCTGCTCACGGCATTCATAGCGATGCCAACAATGGCCTCAAGAGGCGTCAGAATCATCTGGAGGTGAACAAATTGGTAGTCAGAGGTCGTTACAACATGACACAGAGATCAATTGAAATTACTTGGAAGAGCAGGAAAGCGAGAATGGTGGGCGATTTTGCAGCGACCTCCTTGGGGAAATCGAATGAGCGGAGGACGGGCGGGGCGTGCATGAACGCAGGGAACAGTCCCAGAATGGCGAAGATGTGTAACTGGGATATCAAGAGCAGTTTTGTGGGATGCATGAAGTACCAGTGTCCCAGTTCGTGAGCTGTGGAGATGTAAGCGGATGTCTCAAAACATTGCAAGTTGTCATGTACCTAACACCGCTTCGACTTCATCGGGCTTGCTCTCCTTGATGAGAGTATCGAAGATCACGATGTGTTTACTCTGCAGAGTCGCGAATCAGTGCATAGACTTATACTCGATGCTGGTATGTGACTAACCCAAGGCAGGCCAAAGAAATACGCGTTGCTGTGAGAGCTGCGTTTGGACCCATCAATCTCATAGAGGTGTTTCAAAGGGAACTTCAGCTTGGATGCAAGCGATTCGATCCTGCTGCGTAGCTCGCCATTAGCTAGAGGCGATAACTTGTTGAACAACGGCTGGATGACCGTCGGGTAGATGATGACCATAGATATCTGGAACGTGAGCCTGGCAAGATGTAAGAGCAAGTAGTCTATATTAGATACGAAAACGCTCACAAGAAGCCCATAAGCCACGGCACGAAGCGATCTCCTGCCCACTTGAAGACATAAAGGAACGCGGCTAGGAACGGCGTGCCGATCGCGAAACCCACTGCCCAACCCTTGACGAGATCCGCCACGAAGAGACCAGGTGTGGTTTTGTTGAACCCGTGTCGCTCTTCAAGAACGAATGTCTGGTATATCGAGAGGGGGAGCGAGGGGATAGATGATGTAAAGTACAAGACGGTCACGAACGCTATTGACTGAGTGATCTGTAGCACGATATGTCAGTCATGTTTCGCGCTGAACATCTGACAATATGTACTTCGTACTCGGCGCCGTAACCAAGTTTCGCAATGAGCTTCCCTGCTACATCCCAGGCCCAGGCGTACATTCCATAGTGTAGGAATGCGGAGTCTAGGGACTGCTTATAGAGGCCAGACAGAAAAGCAAACTTCGCCTTGTCTTTACCGTACTCTTGCGACTTCTCGAATACTTCAGTAGTGAAGTGCTCTGCCAGAGCTGGAGGTGGACTTTTCTTAGAGTACAATGGGTATTGGCGCAACCTGGCAAAGGAGAGTCAGTATCGCGCGTTTGTGTGTGAAAAGACAACAACACGAATACGCACAGCAGGTATGATTCAAATGCACAAACACCCCATGAAAATACCTGGACATAAAATTTCCAGTCTACAGGATCTGTCGCCACCCATGCTAATTGTCGTTGGACATTGCCGAGTTGTTCGTGGAGCAAGTCCATGGTTTAACGTACACGAGAATCGATACACGTCGGCTCTATATTTCAAGATTAACCCTTGAGTACGTATACAAGAAGGTACCGAACAGGATTCGAGAAAACTCACGCTCACAGAGGTGGTCGGCGTTGTTCAAGAGCAGTGGCCCTGGGAGCAAGCGCTGCAGCGACGTGTACCCGATCGTAAGATCGATCACAAGGGTTATCTAATCTTATATTATCTTAGATAGCGCCTCTGAACCTCTTGGACGTCTCGTTCAAGTTCGTCCGGTCAATGTGATAGACATTATCAGACAGTTGTAATCTTGGTAAACAACATATGAGAAATCGTACGCGGGGATGACTACTCACTACAATTTGTAGTCAAAGCATAATGCAGCAGTCGTCTCTGTACACACTAACCTACCATGCATTCTTGTCAAGTACACGAGTTTCGCAGTAGGCAGAAGGTGACTGGAGACTGCATAAGGTATCCTTCTCGATGTTACGACTGTGTGCACTGACGATCATATGCATAAGTAAAGGCCGTGGACAAGTTCGATTATGTACTAGGTTCAATTATTGCTGATGGGCAATTCGATCCGAACCAAGTTCACGCCGCCGCGCGCTCCGCGGAGTTAGTCTCCTCTTGTTCTGCCACCGCCACATTCCGTGTTCAATCAAAAGCCTTCTCCTACGCATTAGCTGTACAACTCATGCTAGCATCAGCTCTTTCACGCACTTGACCACGCCATGTCCAACCCCCAGTCTACGAATGCTGAGTTAGTATATGATCCGAAGAGATACAAGAAATGGATACGCGGCTGGTTCAGCTATGCATTCGCCTCGTGAGTTACCTCCCGGCAGGGTTCACGCTGTCTGCACTGACGTTGGAATGACAGTGAAGTTTTTGTCATAGTATCTCTGACGCTGTTCTTGCCTATATGTCTCGAACAATTTGCGAGGTGCGCCCGCGTTCACCCCCTATTTTCTTCAGCCAAACATCTAGTCAACACGATCAACAGAGACAATGGTTTCCTCCTGCCTGACAAGGTAGTGCCATGTACATCATCTCCTGGGTCACCGAGCGACGCTGTAGCACCTCCAGATGAAGACGTGCGCTGCGTAGTAAAGCTCGGCTGGATGTGGATAGATAGTGCTAGTTTCAGGTGCGCTTTCAACAACCCTTCACCATCGCCAACTCAGACTCAGTTCGCCATCGCCATAGTCTATATGTCAATTCTATGTCTGTTGCGCTTCAAGCTCTGACTGTTATCTCTATGGGAAACATCGCTGATCATCGTGCGCAGTTTTCTTTGTTACGTTACGCATTCCTATTCATATATTAGGCAGCTCCACACCGCAAACGTCTCTTGCTATCCTTCGGATTCTTTGGAGCGACTGCAGCCATGATGTTTCTGTTGTTACCTTCCTCTTCCCCAATCTGGCCGGTTTCAGCCGTTCTAGGCATCTGCGCCAACGTCGGGTTTGGCGCATCAGTCGTGGCAATGAACGCGTACCTCCCCACTCTTGCGCGCGCTTCTGAAGAAGTTGTGTCCCGCTTCGCAAAATTGCATTCTGTGTCTCATTCTACTGATGCTCCCGTAGCATCTCAAGAAGTCGGCTCCTCCGAACCGCTACTTGCCGATGATCATGACCAAGACTCAGAACATGTCACCACCCTGCGTGCAGCGTACAACACGGCACTGTCTCGTGCCACCTCGCGCATCTCTTCACAAGGTATCGCGCTCGGGTACGCAGCAGGTATCCTCATGCTCGTTGTCGCACTGGTCCCTGTGACGCTCATGCATGGCACAACGTTCTCCCTGCGTCTCGCCATCGGCCTCAGTGGAGCCTGGTGGGCATTGTTTTCATTGCCGTCCGCAGCATGGCTCCCTTCAAACGCAACCTCGGGCACGGTTGTCTCGGAGGAAGACGCTGAATGGGACTCGGAAGACGCAGACGAAAGCATGAATGTTGAGGGGAAGACGTGGAGTACTACCCGTGAGATCGCGAAGGCGTGGAAAAGGCTGGGCGGTATGCTCAGATGGCGCGAGGTCAAGCGACTCCGATATACCTTCCAGTACCTCGCAGCGTGGTTTCTGCTCTCAGATGGTGCGTATCCCGTATCTTCGTGCTTGCGGTCGGTAGCACATAATCGAAACTGACTTCATCTCTCTTCCCGATCCGCCGTGTCACAGGCTTCACGACAATTACATCGACAGCGATCCTCTTTGCTAAGACGTCACTGCACATGCCGGCTTCATCGCTTATTCTAATTGGTATCATCAGCCCGCTGTCCGGTATCATTGGGTCTCTCGTCTGGCCTGCGATACAGCATCGGTGCGGATGGTCGAACCTGCGCGTGCTTGTTACACTTGTGTGCCTCGCAAGTCTTCTCCCGGCATACGGCTGCCTGGGGTTCCTCAGCGTGTTCCGTAATGGACGCGTCAAGTTTGGTGGACTGACCACACCGGGCGAGATGTACGGTTTGGCGGTATATTTCGTGAGCGTATTTCTGGATCTCGTATGCCGAGATCTTAGTTTGTTCTGACCTCGCTCCAAAAAGGGTACCGTGTATGGTGCGTTCCAGGGGTACGCACGTGCGTTCTATTCAGAACTTATCCCACACGGAGAGGAGGCGAGGTGGTTCGTACCGTCTATTTCTCATCTAGAGATTGCTCTGACATATCACGATCCTAGGTATGCGCTATTCTCTATCACTGACAAGGTATGTCTGGCATTGACGTTTTCGAGAGTTCCCTTATAATATATTCTTGTCTACAGTCAAGTTCGTTCGTGGGCCCGCTTGTCGTCGGCTTAATCGCCGATACCACAGGCAACATACGCTACGCATTCTTCTTCCTAGTCTGCATGGTATGGCTCGCTGTACCGGTACTGCTCGGCATCGATGTCGAGAGAGGGCGAAGTGACGCGAGATCATATCGATACAAATCGTAGCCATGCAAAGTACTCGTTGCTCGATCGCATTGTTTCTTATCAATTCTGGATGTACGAACATGACTTCAGCTCTATCTCATACCCTTAGTTATCTTACATCTGCAGGCACGCGCGACGAGGAAACGGTATCGTATCAACCATAACTTATGTGACCCGGAGGCCACAGGTGTCCTCGGGTCGGATGTCCCACCTTGGGAACGTGTTCCCTTGTCCAGAGAACTTCTCGCCGGCGTTGATGCGCTTCCAAACGACGATGCCGAGGTCAACGTGAAATCCACGGGCCTTACTCAACCTTGAAACCAACGGGCGAAGAAAAGCTGATTTGAACTGTCGGTGAGTTGATAGCTCGCTGGTCGCTCAGAACTGGTGAAAGAACGACGTGACATTCACTTTCCGATTATTTACCAAAGTATTACAGCAACAGGTGACGAACACGCTGTGAGTGGAAGAGCGGAGCGGCAATGAAATCGGCGGAATGCAGTAAGATACAAGAGACTGAATACCGCAGACTCTATACTGCAGCTTTCTAGAATAGATATGAGACACTGCTCTAGGTCAATACGATTGCACAGGTGAGTCATCCACGCAATCTTCGAAGTTCAAGCAACCGCTACATACAAAGTAAAACGAACACGAACATATTACACGCGGTTGTATAGCAATTTCTTGACGTCAGCCCGCAATCTTGACCGAGCCACTTGTAGGACGACGTTCAATACCGGAAACAAGAGCGTAGAGGTTGATGTGCCAACGATTGGGAAGACATCAATGAGTGTCAAGACTCGCGACGTCTCTTAGGCTCAGAGGGAATATTGATGTCGAGCAGGGCGGGACTTGAAAACGTAGTGAATAAGCGTGGCCGACCCCTCATACCCGGGATCCATGTAGGACAACAAACTGTTCGTGACGATGAGCTGTGCGAAAGGGTACTAGCATGTCGCCAAGTCCGGTGACTGTCGGTTCCTTTGCATTTTGTTCCATATAAGTAGTCAGCATATTAGGGAAGGATGGGAGCTTACTTGGTCATCGTCATTCGATATGGATACACGGTAGCAGTGTCTTCCTGGTGTCAATCACAATTCAAGTGGACCCCGGCCATTCGCAGCGCTACATCAAGCTTTCGTTAAAAATATGGAAATTCATTCGAATCAGACCTACCCCCCTCGTACTACGGGATGCATATGTCCACCGCAACCACTGTCTTCTGTGTGTCTACTGCCTTACTAGTCCTCACGACAGCAAAGCCTGTCGTAGACCGGAAGACTGCTATCAAAGACGGGACAGTCTTGACGGTCGAAGTTATTAGTACTTCATTGAACGAAACGTACGAATTGGAGGTACTTGACGTACGGAGTAGTTGAATGTAGTCTTACTTCGTGAACAGAAACGCACGGTCGGCGGCGTTTTCATTTGCACCGACGTCGGTTGGGGAAGAACGTGCGGCCACGCTGTTCAGCCCCTCAACACCTGCATCGTCCTTGGAAGTGACTGGAACAACCATATCTCCAGCTTCGGGCCTGATGACTGTACAGCATGTTGGGGTGAGAGACATAACGTGACACCAGATGATCAGTACTAACTTGCAGTCCTCCAGCTTGTGAGTATGTTCTGCTTCTCGCGAATTGGCCAAACTCGCTTGAGCCACTATCTGACGCGTTGTTCCTTCCAGCGATTCCAGCTGCCAGAGCATTCAACGGGAATTCACATACCCAGGTTCAGAAGATGGTGGTATCTCGAAGTCTTCCATGAATCCTTGGAACGAAAGAATCTCTTCTTTCCAGTGTTTTCAGACTACCTGTTCGTAGTTTAACTGGAAGCTACACATACATAAGTTGCTTGTTAGGCATCTGTAGATGAAGCTGTCATGATGAGATATAATCTTCTGCCAAATCCGTTACAAATGAGTGACTTAGCTTTCAAGGGCCGATACATATAGAATCCACGTCCTGATTAGACACAACTGTATTGCCATGGATCCAAAAGTGTGAGTAAGACTGCACCCTACACGAAGCAGTACTGATCAAGGAAGCTTACCATCGGTAAATCGAGATGTATAGCACATTCTTGAGCTCTTCAAAGAACGAAACGTGTCAAGACGAACAGTGATGCAGAGGCGGCTGTGGCACTGATTGAAAACACCACGACGTGTGTCAAGCCTAGCTTCATGGAGGCGATAGAGCAGTATGCCACGGGAAGCCAACAAGACTCAACCGCTTAGAGCCTAGAGTGCGCTCGATACCTATAGAGCAGAGCGGGTCGGAGCCGTGACGTCGCGCCTTCGATAAGCATAGCCAGCCCCACACCCCCGGGCATCGCTTAAGAACGCATGCTGCTCTTGACAATGAGTCGGGCGAAAATACATTAGCATGCTCTCGAGCCGCTCGCCCGGTGATCTTCGGTGTCGTTGCGTGTGGCAAGATGTGGATCAATAAAGGCACCATCTTGAACGTACGAGATAGAGATCCGATTTGTTATTGAGACTGGCTTTGAGATGGAGCCGGAAGCGGTGGATGGGGGTGATGGTGGTAAATATTCCGGATAGAGAGCGCGTGTCGTGACGCGAATTACCAGTTTTTGTTCCTGATGCGTTCTTTGGGCAAGGCACGGGCCAGTCAAAGTTAGAGTTCTGTCCCCGAGGACGCGGGGATGCACTAGCAGTAGCTGTGTGAGCGTAAGTTGCATGCCGTCCATTGGCTCCTCAGGCTACCCCTTCACCTGTATTTCAACGGGAACATGTTATATAAAGCAAGCATTCAGAACATGGGATCTCGGTGCGAAGTGAAGCTGCCTCACCTCCTGTACAACATGCATCTCAACGCTCTCCTCTGTCTTTCTACCGCCATCGTGGCCACGCTGGCGAAACCTGTCGCAGACTGGAAGACTGCGGCAGGTTGGGATGGGGAGATCTTGACCGTCAACGACATCGGCAGTACACTGTACGAATCCTCCGAGCTGGAGGTACGTCATGCAGGGGACTTTGATTATAATGCGATCTAATCTCGTTATCAGAAACGCGCCGTTGGGGGCGTTTTCATTTGCACCGACGTCAATTGGGGAGGAACGTGCGGCTATGCAGTCCAACCCCTCAACACCTGCATCGTGCTTGGGAGTGACTGGAACAACAAGATCTCCAGTTTTGGGCCTGACGACTGTACAGGATGTTACGGTGAGAAACGCCCTTGTTTTACTGGAAAAGCTGTACTGACGTGCGGGGTCGGCGTTTGTCCAGCTTATGAGTACGTTCAGCTGCTTTCGATTGTTCCTACGTGCTTAATGTATCTGAACATTGTTTCTTCAGCGATTCCGGTTGTGGAACTATTGAGTGGGAGTTCTTCTATCCCGGCTCAGACGATGGTGGTATCACGAAGTCTTCTATGAATCCTTGGAACGATAAAATCTCCTCTTTCAAGTGTTTCCAGACCACCTGTTGAGTGCGGAAATCGATGAGAGTTCATATTGTGGATGGTAAATCGTACTTACGCTGATGTATGTGGTAGTTCATTTACGAATATACTCCTCGCAATAATACCAATTATATCGAGCAGTTAGCTGTAGTCAGATCACGATGTGATAGGTGTGCGAATGATGATGATAGTCAGTTACCTCGAATGCGGTTAGATATATGATACTTACTTCGTCTTGTATACCCTCCTAGTCATCTCCCGTGGGGGTGCACAAACAACCTGTCAAGAACTGGAGACGCAACAGAGACCTACACGAAGGGAGGTACAATCCTAAGCCGCAATCAATGAATTGTAGAATTATACATACATAAGTGGCTTATGAAACATCTGCAGATGAAGCCGTCGTGGTGACAATGTTATTTTTGTTCCAAAATCCATCACAGCCCGATTTTGACATTGACTTAGCTAAGGGGCGATATGCGCATAGCCCAACCGATGTTGCGATAGTCTCGGTTCTTTGCAGCACAACGGTAGTGTCCGAGACCTAGTCCAATCTACCTCGACAAAAGAACGTGAGTGAGATTATGCCTCGTGTTGCACGCAACAGTAAACAGCTGGCCGTTCAAAACGCTTGACATGCGAGGCCCACGCGCAAAAACATGCGAGAAGAATTCGAGTGCTGGCGGCTGACCATAAGAAAGGATTGACATGCACATTCTGGGCGCCTTGACAATCAAAGACAGATGGCGCAGAGCGTCTGTGGCACGGATTAGAAGCACCGCGATATTTGCCAAGCTTGACTCCACCATATTGATAGAGCAGCATGCCACGAGAGAACATGACAGCCCTCGGCTCGGAGGGCACTCGAGCGTTGCTTTCGAGCAGAGCGAGTCGGAGCTGATATTGCGCTGTGATAAGCATCGCCGACTCCCATAACCCCGGGCTTCGGTTAAGAAGACATGCTGCCCTTGACTGTGAATCGGGAGAAAGGGTATTAGCATACTGTCGACCGGTCCGCCCGGTGATATACGGTCTCACCGCATTCGCTAGATGTACAATAATCAAGCCACCATCTCAAGAGTATATGACGGAGATCCGGATTATTATCAAACCTGGCTTTGAGACGGTGGTAAAGACGGCAATTGAAGGTGATGGTGGCAAACGTTCGGGATAGCAAGCTTGTCGAAACGCGAATCGCCAGTTTGTTGTTCCTGATGCGCTTTCCAGCAAGTCACAAGACAGTCAAAGTTAGAGATCCGTCGCCGGGGCCCGGAATTGCAGTTGCATTGGTTTTGTGCGTGCAAGTCGGATGTCATTCATTGGTTCCTCAGACCGCCCCTCCATCTGGATCTGGGCGGGACCATAACATTATATAAAGAAAGCTTTCAGAACATGGAACATCAGCACAAAGGGAAGCTGCCTCACCTCCTCGTACAACATGCATCTCAACGCTCTCCTGATTCTGTCTACCGCCTTCGTGGCTACGATGGCGAAACCTGTCGAAGACTGGAAAGCTGCTGCCGGTTGGGATGGTACCGTATTGACTGTCAATGACATCGGTACTGTGTTGAACGGAACACACGAGCTCGAGGTACGTGACGTTCGGAGTGGGGGTCAAATGCTATCTAACTTATGGTCAGAAACGTGCTGTCGGTGGTGTTTTCATTTGCACCGACGTCGGTTGGGGAGGAACGTGCGGGTATGCCGTTCAGCCCCTCAACACCTGCATCGTCCTTGGAAGCGATTGGAACAACCAGATCTCCAGCTTTGGGCCTGATGATTGTACAGGATGTCATGGTGAGAAAAAAAATCGCGTCACTAAAGAATCTGTACTCACGTGCGAGCCCGGTATTCTTCCAGCTTATGAGTATGTTCTGTTACTTTCGATCGGTCATATTTGCTTGAAATATCTGACGCATTGCTCCTCCAGCGATTCCAGCTGCGATATCATTGAGTGGGATTTCTACTATCCTGGCTCGGACAATGGCGGCATCAACAAGTCTGGTACGGATGCTTGGAACGACAGAATCTCCTCATTCAAGTGTTTCCAAACCGCCTGTTAATCGCGGAATCTGCGAGGAGTTCGTAGTGCAGATTGGAGATCGTACGCACATGGATGTATATAGCCCGTCTACAGATGAACTCGCCGTGATAACGGACATGTCACGACGTGGCAAACGTGCGAAGAGTATTTTTGAATATTGCATGCGCGCATTATCGCTGAATAAATCCGGATTCTTCTTTAGTTGGTCGGTTGCAGGACACCTTACCATACGGTGTGCAGAAGTTCATTTCGCGTGGTGGTGTGCAAACAATGCGTGAAGAACCGGGGATTGGAGTGGATAGGACAATCCTGCCAGTGAGACCGTGACAGGCTTTTGATGCATGGCTGCGAGAAGCAAAGGCTAGAGTGCTGATGGGAAGTTGTTTCAATGCCGGCACGTCTTCTTGCCTAGGCTGTTCCTGTCCATGATACAAAGCTAACCTACAATACAGATGGCTGTGAGCCATCGAATCCAGCGAATTTGTGTACTGCCGACTGCACGAGTACAAGCGTTCCCAGAAGGTACGTTGATTGTCCATTGTAAGACGCTACCGATCGCCACCAGTCTGCGTCGGAAACAACATTAGAACACTGCTAGGCAGTCAAAAGAAAAATATGACGACCTGCTCCAAATTTGCATCAATTACATCTTCATCCTCCATACCAATCTAGACAACGGTCAGAGGAGCCAACTAGTGATCGCAGTTAGATGGTACGTACCTCGAGGGGCGTTTGCGTGGCCATGATACGCTGACCTTCAAACGAGAATCTGAAAGCCCCTGTATATCCATTTAGCTGAGACTGTAAATGAGGTGCTATACCACTTACCTTGTTGTCTGTTGTATTTTTTCTTTTTATGTTTGAGTAAGAGGTAATATCGTGGCACAGATATAATCGCACTTACTTCAACAGCTTCAAATATCTTTGAAAATTGTGTGGTACTTTTAGCTTTGATAGCAATGGCTACGACAATCCATCTTTGAAAAGATGGAACAAACTTTAACAAGAGATGGCTCGCGTACTTTCACCTTCGAACATGATCCGTATCGTCAACTTTGGTTTGACATCTTCCTGAGGTTCCGATGACATAGAAGCTAGACGTTAAGTGTGTTGGTATGATGAACACCGTCGCGTCCTGTGCTGTTGAAAGGGCCAAGAAGAGAGGCGGCAAGTCGCGTTCGAATCTGCAGAACGCGATTATCCTAGCTTCACGTGTTTGCCATCACGTGTATAGAGATCGCGCGTATAAATGGGCGCTTTCGACGCTTGGCCCGGACAACACACCATGGCCAGCCAGTCTCTCAAAGGAAGCCATCTTCTCACTAGTAAGTTAATAAACCCACTAGTACATTTTCGTGCGTTTGTGGAAAGTTTGTCATCTTACTGTGGAGCTTACTCGTCGTTTTCTGGCGCATTAGGCCGCTCGAAATGTGATTCACCGTGATCATCGCCTCTGTGAGAGCATGTCACGAACAGTCTACATATCGGCTGAACCCTTCATTTGCATGGGGTGCAATGAATGAAGTTACGTGGAAAGCGCACAGCGTTGCAGCCCAGTATCCACGTGTAGTTCATGGTGACTCCGCACAGTCCTCTTCCACGCTCCTACCGCACACAAACCGACCACATGGGGCTGTATGATGTATCCAGGTTTAGACATGATGCAGCTTCTCTCAACCACGCCGTCTAAACGTGCCATCTTGTGCGTACATACATATATATCTCCGTGAACGTCTGTGAAACCAACAGCAACATTTCTAGAAACAACGCCTCTACTTCACCATGGGCAATAACCCAAGCTCTCAATCCCTCCGTTCTAACCGTTCCAAAATATCTCAAGGGGCACGTCCGGACCCCCCAATCAGCCGAATGAGCCAAGCGGTGTCATTTTACGAGACTCCGCCAGGCTCGCTCGATATAGAGGAAAGACCGACAACTTTCACGAAACGTTCCTCAGTGGCATCGGCATCCAGCCCTAAGCTTGAGTTATCACCTCGGAGTGAAGATGCCAAGGTGCAATGTGTATGGAAGCCCGGTGTATACTCTCTCATAAACGCGGGGAGTGGAACGGTGATAGATCTTTCTGGAGCGGACAACAAGAGTATCATAGGCTTTCCCGCTCACCACGGTCCAAACCAACAGGTGTGCATTTTAGTAAATCATTCGAATAATACGAACTGATCCTAGGAATTGCTAGTGGTTGTTTGCTGCCCTAGGGGAAGGATACACTATTCGCAGTGTTGCCTCTGGATTATATCTTACCGTCGAAGGGGTTTCTGAAGGTTCGGCGCTCGTTGGCAGCCCTTTTCCAGTGACTTGGAAGGTCAAGGCTGCAAATGAAGGTGGGGAGCTTTTCGTGAGGTAAGTTAAGCCCATGTCACCTCAAGCACGTCTCATTCTATTATCCATTGCTGACAGGATATTCTGGCCCAACGAAATGTTCGCTTTCGACCTTAACAACAATACAGCAGGAACGAAGGTGATTGATTTGCACCTCGAACGTGCATCTGACCTAACAATGTATATGATAGGTACAGCTCGCCTCCTACAAGCCGGAGGAGGCATGCCAACTGTGGCGTGTGATTGAACATTCGGATGAGCAGGAGACAGAATCACTCAAATGTTCTGGAGATCCGAAAGATGAAGTTGCTATCGCCAGTGTCCCTTCTGAGACGCTTGTCATCTCGGAGGCTAAAGATGCCATTACTACTACACGCACCGTTACGACAGTGACAACAGTAACCACCGTCACGAAGACACCTCGTATTTTACTTCATGAGTAGTATGCATACCAGACTAATTATCAGACGCACCCAAATGTATTTAACAGCTCATACTAAAGTTTCAAACGCAAACGCTTCCTACCTAAGTAACGTCCAAACGCCGCAAGTATTAGGCGCTCGCTTTCACCTCGCTTGAATCGTGACCATCACTCTCCACCACCACGGCGTGGTGAACGTTCTCTCGTTTGACGACTCTCTTTTACTTAAACGCGATCCTTACAACCAGACCAGCATTGTGATATAGTATAAGCTGGTAAGCTGGTTGTTGCCCAAGGTATCAAATTGTGCGGCCCTTTTTTTTTTTTTACTAGTCACCTCTTTAGGTCTCGTTACAATCTTGTTCAATAAGCTCAACACAGTGTGTTGCAAGACAACAAAGTTTGGAAGCATGAACATGCCATCCCCGGTTCCCCAATATCCGGTCACAAATCGAACCAGCCGCACGCCTCCAATGGTCAAGATCGAAAGAGCCTCGCCTATGCAGTCAGCCGCGTCCTCGCCCAGTCTACCATTGGATGACACACTTCTGTCTGTAAACTATACACGAGAAAGACCTCCTAGTCGTCCTGCTTCTGCTCCCCCAGCTACCTTGTCCTTCGACCGCCAGCTTGATCTACCAAGCTCATACGAGGGCTCTTCTTTCCGTTTAGAGCGCGGGCACCTTGGGGGCGAATTGGTCAAGCCTCCTCCTCCTCTATGTATGTACCCTTGACCCATTATCAAAATTCTGTGACCAATTCCTTCAACAGTCCGACCCACGACATTTTGGCGCAACACTCGCCGATCCGGCGTCACGGGCGCGTCGTATTCGCCCTCCTCTTTTCTCATACGTCGTTCGACTTTCATTGCCGCAGGTCTTCCCCTCGATCGGCCCACCGCGGACCTCTCTGCGTTTGGCGTAGAGTCTCGCATAGGTGTAGTCTATCTACCCCCAGACACGTCCAAATTCGTTATTTGACGATATGGTTCGCGTATACCACTTCGGCGCCGTATTTCACATTGTGTCATCCGCTTTCTTCGTTTATTCACGGGCCCAACCGACGAGCACAACAGCTTTACATGGAAGACAGGATCCGGGTCCCACTGACGCTCCAGACCTAACGACGACTAGTATGGATTGGTGGCCTTATCCAGCATACCAATCTTGGGCAGAAAATACCGCAACATCCATCACTGACCCAGCAACTCTTTCGCCGGCCACTTCGTTTATGGCAGCAGTCAGCCTCACGACTGTGAACGATGCGGCCACTGGATTACCATCGACGACTATCTCTGACCCTACTGCGACCGTCTCCTTGATACATATAACAGCGCTTCCACCAGCTAAGACTCCCAGGCGCGTTCTCAAACGTCCCGCTAGAAGCTCATTCAACATCGCGTATCTGGCTCCCTTGTTTGCAGTCATTGGCATTGCTGCCGGTATGCTACTTACATGGCTCATATTCTTCTTGTCACGCGCACGCGGTTTCATCTTCAAAAGTCGCTCAAGTATCTTCCAGCCCGGTCCGAAGTATGCACCACCCTCGGTTGCCGCATCGGATGGGGACCGTGGAACCAGTGATGTGGAGGAAGCTTCTTCAAGCCATTTTTTAGGCGGGAAGAGGCAGAGCAGGAAGTCATCGCATGACCCCGGGCTTTCGAGGGGTACTAGTGCGAAGCCCCGTTGGCTGCAACGTGGCATCTCCAAGCAGAAGCGAGAAGGTGTTGCCTCATCTTCAGCGCCCAGAGCCAACGGTCCTGCAGAACCGTCAGATGCGGTATTTTACATGGAAGACGACCCTTTCCTGGCTCCACCATCCGACTCACTTCACTCGTCTCCGTCTTCCAGGATATCAGACCGCGTTTCAGCAGTTCGCTCTCCATTTGACGGCGACGTGTTTTCCGATAGAGAGGACGACGATGCACCGTACGATACCCTCCATCACAAATCTATTCGGCGAAATATCCTGGATAGGCTGAAGTACGGCTCGCGCTATAGAGGAGGACACAAAAAAGCGGATTCAGACGTTAGAGTGGACGATTTAACTGCCGGAGGTGGCGAATACTCAACTGTACCGCTGAATGACGGTCGTATTGCCTCGCAGACATCGAGCAGCGCCCGTGATGGGTGTTCCCTTCCTACCAGTAACAATGTCGCCAGCGGCCCAGGCTTCCGGATCGTGCAGGAAGACACCGAGGCGATGCAGAGTGGCAATCTTTTAGGTTTGAATTGGACGCTGCCATGGATCGCGGCCCCTGACAAGCTCAACGCGGATGACAAGTTCACTGCATTGCCTTCTCGTCGCAATGTTGCAGAGAGAAAGCTTAGTCCTTCCTCTAGTAGATCGACTACCACGTCATCAGCGCCGAGCAAGGACGCGTTTGCGGATCAGCGAACCGTACAAACACCTATAACTCGCCTCAATTCGTCGGTCTTGCCAACTAGTCCTCCTCGGGTCACATCTCCACCTCTTGAGGCACAACTCTTTTTTGGAGCGATCCCCCCGAAATTCGGAAATACTCCCCAGCTCGACTTTGTCTTTAAGGAGGTAACCTATTCCCCTGGACCTGCTTCTCCTTGCAACGGTTCTCCGCGCTCCAAGACCAAGAAGCTCCAAAGCCGGCGTGGCCCGCCTCTCCTCCCTTTCCCTGGCGGTGGAAAGTCGTCTCCTTACACAAACCGTCTTACCAAGACGCCTACGCTGTCGCCCTCTGCACATGCTCGCTCGGTTACCTCCGTGCCAGCATCTCCCACTAAGGAGCGACATGTAGCATTAGATCGGGTCGACGAAATAGTCGCGAAGAGTTGGGGTGCGCGGGACCTAAGAGGAGAGGACCGAGTCGGGAGTCCCACGATGTTCGGCGCTGTCACGCAGTCTGAGAGACCACCAGAGGGTATAGAACAGCGGTTACTCAACTAGGCATGCGCCATAGCTTTCGCCCTACGAACGTACCAACAAATTATCTATTTGCAACGTGAATTATTTATTCTCTATTGTAGCGAGTACTGCTTCCTCTGACGCCTATTTTCTCCTGTAACATCTTTCTATTGACTTTCCGGTAGCATGAATACCCATCCGAAGGCTTTGACCTCCTCTCCGTGTCCCAGAAAATGCGCATCCGTTTCGTACACCCAGTGTGCGAACCCAATGATCCAATCCCGTAAACCTTGTACGTACTTGCTGACATTCTCGTCGAGAGCAATGCCGTTTGTAGACAGCTCACGCTCAAGTTTAAGGAAGTTTGCAACGGCTTTCTTGACTTCCTCCGCGGCAGCATTCATCGCGGCTTGAATTGACAAGTTGCGATTTGACGTCATGATGGTTATAAGGCTGGTTTCATCGTTGCTGGCTTGCCGCACATTGTACGAGGCCATTTCCTGTTCAAGATGTATCATTCCTGAGGCTAACGTATGTTCCAAGAATTCCAGGTACGCACATCCATCCATATCAGGGCGTCATTGGCATGCCCGGCGAGTCTTCGTAACACCGGCGATTCACGCACAGGTGATGGTAGATCAAGACCACTTGCGTATTCGATGAGATTGAATCCTAGCAGGAAGCCAGATAGGTCTCGTTTGAACTCCAGAGATTGTTGCAGGCTTAGATTACTCGGCTCCGGCGACAGCTTTGCGCGCAGAGCTTGAAGCTTCCGCTGGAAGTCAGTCTGCCAGCTGGTACTAGTTGTTCGCTGTAAACGAAGCCAAATGCTGATATAGTCAGTGCTAGACGCCTTGTTTGAGGAGACAAAGAAGGCTCTTACTCGTCATAAGCCGAGTCGGGATCCAATCCGCTAAGCACTGTGAACAACATCGAATCCGTGACCAGCTTCAATTGGGGAAAGTCGCAGGTAGGAAAGCACAGCGAAGCCAACAGTCCTAGTTGCTGCTTTTCTACAGTGGATTTCTTTTCTTCTTTGTACAAGCCGTGCTTTTCAGCCCATTCTAGAGAGGCTGCGGTAGCATCACGACATCGAGGATTAGACCGTAGTTCGAAAGAATCTCCACAGAGTCCTACAAGGTCTGGCAGTTGGTAGCTCGCAGTAGACGTAGACATGCTTTTTGTGGCGGAGGCGGCCACAATCGACGTGTTTTCAACGGCATGAAGAAGCACATCAGCTGCCAGCACATGAGAGAACTCTAACTGGGATTTCCCGAAGGCCGGTGTTTGCCATAGGGTTCACCCATCGCGTAGAGATGATATTGCAGATCTGTGTACAATTAGATCATCTTATGTTGAGTTTATCGCTCTTCCCTAGGCGTATAATCATACAATTTTGACCCAACGTACGCCGAAGACGACTTTCTTTGGATTTTCTTTCGTGAGCTACATGAATGCCAGTACTCCTTACGAGTCAGTCTTTTCCCTGAATGATTGCCGTACTTCATTGGCGTTTACGTACTGTCAATCCACCTCCTTATTTCCGTTCCGTTACGTGTTCGTGCGTGATCGTCATGTCTCCCGGGGCCTCGTTGTTTCGGTGCAGAGGAATCCGCGTCTGGTCTCGGTTCTTGACAAAAACTCGGATTGACATGTAGAGTTCTACATTGTTGATTACTCGTGGCGTAGCCTTGATCTTATTGTTTTACACCTACCTACGCGCTGAAATGCCGGAACTGACCTCAATACCTGAAAACGAAACAGGGTTTCATGTCTGATGACGAACGGTCTAACAAAAACGAGTAACGCTCAATTCGAAGGAGAACACAGACTTGAGAGGTTGGAATACGTGCAACAACAGTAGCGTGTCCAGCGAATTTCGTTTCGCGACGTTCAAGACGCGTTAGAGTACAAGAAAACCCATTCTCATGTCCTCCAGGTGTTCCAAGACCAAATTTATATGCAGGCGTTAATCATGCATGTGCTATCTACCTGTTCCAGTCCTGCTGAACGCGGGTGCATAAGATGGACGATTTCAAAGACTGAAGAAAACGTACTGATACTCAATTTGACAGTTTCTTGAAGTAGTGATGGACGTCATCCACTGATAGAGCGAAGGCCCCAATGATGCCGTCAGGCCTAATGACACAGAACGTGTTGGCTTTGTTGGAGTTCTCTAAGCCGTACCCATTCCAGGCGTGCCCGCCACTATCGATGAACACGGTGAGGGACCCTGCCAGTGCCGGTGCGTCCGTAGTGCCTTTGTTCGATAGTACAGTGACTGACGCAAGTGTCGACTCCTCATGTGGGACCAGCGCAGCAATGTCCGCCTTTAGCTGCGCTTGATCGTCCCCGCCGAAGAACACCAATATCAAGTGTCTCCGGACATCGAACAGACTGAATAAGCTCCTCTCGCTTTCCTTCTTTGCGTCCTCCTCTGGTACTGCCACGAGCCCCGGCGCGTCTGGCGCACGGTCACCTGCACGCACTCGGTCACTGTCCTGCCCGTATGGATTCCGCGGCGTCGCGAGGTCGTCCTTGTCCGCTGTGCGGCCTTCGAGTACGATGGGGCTCCACCGGTAGTTCACGCCGAGCTGCAGGAGCCGCCGCGGGCGGAACATGACGTCCACCATGTCGACGTTGAGCGAGGCTCCGGCTTCGAGCGCAGAGGCGTGGGCCCGTCTGTACGCGCGTCCATGGAGCTCCGTGGAGAGGTTGAGCATCTCAGCGATAACGGGGATGCGCTCGGCGTCGTATGTGGCGAGAAGGGTGCGTGGGGCAAGGCTGCGGTGCACAAGGGCAATTTTCCATGCGAGGTTAAACTGCATTTGGGGCATCTTAGTCCGTACATCTTGTGAGTACGAATATGTACATACTGCGTCTTGTACACCGCTATTAGTACCCTGACCACCGAATGGAGAATGGCAGTGTGCCTGTAATTATGTGAGTTGGCTACACGTCGACAAGCATAGTATGAAGGTCATACCGCATCTGCATAAGATCGATGCATGACTGTGAGAAGCGCGACCCCGATCATAGTCAAAGGTACTAACCGCCTGCGAGGAAGACTCTGCCTGCACTGAATCTCTCTGCCATCCTGATGTTGGCCCTATAGGTATTGTCAATTGTGGTCTGCAAAAGGATGCTTCAAGATCGTCTTACCGCCACTCGGATGCCCATTCCACTGAATGGATCTGGATGTCCGTTCGTCCACTAACAGAGTGGAACAAAGACCGGATACCGTCGAGATCCGTGGGATACACGGCAGGAAGATCGGGCCCAAGCGACTGTAACTGGAACAGCGGCTCCGGGTTCAAGGGTTTCAGGCCAACGCTGTCAGATAAATGTCATACGATGCATCAAAGCGACACCGAGGGTGGATACGAACCCTGCTGTACCAAAGTTACCCCACATGTGCCAAGACTGACCCACGGTGGAACAAATTAGCAAGTGTTATGGTGATTGGTACAGTGTAGATAGCCTGGAACTTGCCTCGCGATCTGCGCCAGTAGCATAGACATTCGCAGTTAGCAATCGCTCAGAATCCTTGGTCTCCCCCAAGTAGTTGATTCCGGCGTACTTCCTAGTCTGGCCTGCCGTGGAATTGGTGAAAGCATAAAACTCATGGCATTCTGATGATACGGCATACCTTTGGCACCATCTGCACCGATCACAAATTCGCAAATCATGGTCTCTTCTTGATTCTTGCCATCTTCCCCACGTCTTAGCAAGTGGACCGTCACTTTCTGTTCGTCTTGCTCAAAAGCGATCAGCTCCACTCCGGTCTCCACTTTACCGCCCAGCTTTCTTATATGCTGTCTTAGCACATTCTCTAGTGTGGCTTGGCTGGTGGAAGCAACAGAGGGCTGGAAAAGAAATTGGTATTCGAGTCGCCTTGACAGCACGATAAGACACGGGCTTACGTATGGTATCGTTGGCGAGTCCTCTGCATCTTCGGACCACTTAACATACGTGGTTGTATGGCCGTCAGGCTCGTATTTGGCCATGAGTAAAGGGGGAGTAGCAGTATCGAGGACATCATCCAGAACGCCAAGGAAAGCAAGGGCCTCTTGCGTACGAGGCTAAGTCCGATTATTTCAATGGAGAGAACAGTTTCAAACTAACATAATCTCACCACTAAAGCGGTCCCGCGAGCACCTCCGTGAAAGATAATGTTGCGCTCTATCAGACGGACAGGGATGCCGTTCTTGAGCATGCACAATGTAAAGATTAGCCCTACAGGACCAGCACCAACCTAGATCGCATCAATAAAAGCCGGGAGATTTAGCACAGGTTAGGCCACGTACAACGAGAATCGGTAGTTTAGTGGTCATCGTGAGCTTGAGAAGATGACTGATATCATGCTTCAGTGACGATCCTGCATCCTATATAGTATTGCGCGCTAGGTTCGGTCGGCAAAGACCGCCTGACTACGTTAGCAATGTACCAAAACATTGCCAACTTGCTCGATTGGTTCCGCTGGTACGCGTTCACAAGAGCAATCGGGTGTGTGATCATGGACTCCGCAGGTTTCAGCGATGGA
The DNA here is from genome assembly GCA_011032875.1 of Phlebia tremellosa. Classification (NCBI taxonomy): domain Eukaryota; kingdom Fungi; phylum Basidiomycota; class Agaricomycetes; order Polyporales; family Meruliaceae; genus Phlebia; species Phlebia tremellosa. The sequence continues at coordinate 89,608 of JAAIFI010000039.1, read as the reverse complement.
GTAAGTCTATAACATGAAACTTCCACGCATTGTTGACCGCTACAGCAACATCCTATCACCGTTGTCTGTGATCTGTAGGTCGAAAATGATCAGAATACGACTGGAACTTGGCACACTGCGCGGTACTCATACTCACTTACATGCGCGTTGCACAACAGTGACAACACTTGCAGAAGATTTCTTGAATCTTGATCGGGCCCCACGTGGCCCCGTATATCGCGATCGCTGCTCCCAGTCGCATCCTTCGTCTTGACCTTCATGTTCATTGTGCGTTGTGTTGCACGCAAGACGCATATCGACACATACACAAGGAGAACACCCTCATTACAGCGCGGTGAGTTATTATCGGCTTTCTTTCTTTCTAGAAACTTTTATTCGTCAGGATTACGCTTAGGTTCTCGACTCTCGAGTCTCAAGGACTCGTCGGTGGAAGAGCGCACGACGTTGAGTGACGTTCTAGGAGATTGATGGTGTCCCCTCGATAGCTCAGTTGGAAGAGCGCAAGACTGTAATTGGTTACATAATATCTGGCAATCTTGATGTCGCTGGTTCGATCCCGGCTCGAGGGATGTTTTGGCCTTTCTCCTGTGCTTCTTGCCTGTATTTTATTCGCTAACCATCCTCGTGTGTAGCGCGCGGAAATAAAACTTACCTGAAAGCCATAGAACGGAGCATTTTTACAAAACTTGGACGCACAATGGCTACATTGGCGGCTAGGGGTAGTAGGCTCCTCCGGTAAGTATGTTAGTGGAACACATGTATCTTAATTAATCGTCGACAGTGTTGCCCCTCTCCAGGACCTCCTCACGCACTTTCGTTTCCTGCTCACCTTGCGGTCTCAGGAGGGAACGTATCACTCACTGATTCTATTCCGTCTAACACCATCCGAGCCACAGGCAAATAATACGTCTCCTGATGAAAAGGAGGGTTTTGTAGCTGCGAGGACCGCGCAGCAGCAGCTGTATGCGATGGAGGCGCAATGCCCACACCTTGGAGCTGATATCTCGCATGCAGAGATAGAGGAATGCGAGACGAGTTTGGTTCTAGTGTGTCCCTGGCACAGGTGAATCCCGTCGTCCATGCTTGTATGCCGTCTGACAAGATATAGATATGACTTCGACTTGCGTACGGGGCAAAGTGAGACTGGGCTCAAAGCGTGCACTTATGCCGTGCAGCTACAACCAAGCGACACGGATGGCGATGACGACACTGTCTGGGTGGAGGTGCCGGAGGGCGGGACAAATTGGCGACTGGTTGAATTGAGACCTGTCTCTGAAGGTTCTTTGCTCTCTCCATTCTGCCCTAACTTTGCCTTATCAACGTTAATGCGTACCAGAGTTTGCTGACCCGCCTCCGCCTCCAATCGATCTTTCCCACCTCTCCATTTCCTCCGAGACGCGCACGCCTGCTGCGCCAGAAAGTGTGGTTCCCGCACAGAACCCTCCAAAGACACTCATTGAGTGGTCTGTACTCATCCTGAACACCGCAGATCCCACCCTCAAGGTATGTTATCAGTTGCCGCTTGTCAGAGGCTATGTTGAACGCTTATTGCGTGGCGTACGATTAGGTGCAGCGCACAAGACACGCCGTGAACGCATTCAGGACAGGACAGCTAAAGTCTATTGGACATCGCGCGCCGAACGCGCCACGCCCACCAGCCGCTCCGCCTCGACAGGAATCCATTGTCAGGAACACGGTCAATCCTGGGAAGGTGGCGAAACGGAAGAACCGACCTGTCATGCTTCATGCACTTGCCAATATTGAGCAATGGGCGTAAGTCTCTGCATCTGCGCTTGTCGAACTCTACACTAACAGCCGTGTGGGCTGCTTAGCATCGACCTAGCGTGAGTGCAAATACATCTACCTCTGCATTCTCCATAATCTCATTGTCGCCTTCCCGTCAGCTGGGACATCATTGCGCGCTTCGGACCCACGCATCCCGACCTTCCGCCCGCCTTCTTCTCTGACTTCACAAAGATGGCCCTCGACGAGTCTAAACACTTCAGCTTGTTGACCGCGCGCCTCGCCGCACTCTCGCCCTCCACACCGTACGGTTCCCTTCCCGTGCACGCCGGGTTGTGGGAGTCCGCGACCTCGACCGCTTCATCGCTACGCGCGCGGCTCGCAATCATCCACCTTGTGCACGAGGCGCGTGGGCTGGACGTCAACCCGGGCACCATCGAGCGTTTCCGCCGCGCGGGCGACGAGGAGAGCGTGCGCGTGCTCGAGATCATACACGCGGACGAGGTCACGCACGTCACGGCCGGCCATCGCTGGTTCACTTGGATGTGCGCGCGTGATGGCGTGGATCCTGTGCAGACGTTTAGGGAAGAGGTACGCATGGGCTGGCGCGGCGATGTGAAGGGCCCTTTCAACATAGAAGCGCGAGAGCAGGCAGGCATGACGAGGGACTTTTATGAGAATCTAAAGGGGGAGATGGACTCGTACAGTGAAAACAGCCAGCGCAAGAACGCGCAAGATGTCGCCTCCGAGAGGGTAACAGACGCACAAGCTCAAATCGAACTGAGCTACGAGCAGCCGAAGGCCGAAATGTAGTTTATCTAGCTTCGTGCAACACGTCGACGCGTCGTCAGTGTATACGTACCCGGAAGCTCCATTGCTACATTTTGACTATTGTACCAATCCGAGATCCGACCCAATGACTAACTCAAGAATTATGCAAATACTCTATGAACCATCAGTACAACACATTATGACCGATCTAGCAATACATTGTGAAAGGGGGACGCCGTGGGTGCAAGCTACATGTAAGCTAAGTGCGACAGCAAATAACGAGGTGTTCCTTAGAGGGATCCAGATGCAAAACATTGTACAAGACATTTATATGGTAACAAGATCAAATCCCTCATGCGACCGGGATGGTAGACGAGAAGGAATTGAAGGCGTGGTTGGTAAAGCCACCGTTCATCGCAGAATCAGACCATTGGAAGCTGAGCATAACAGATCAACTCGACGTCGTGCGTAACGAATGAACGAGTACTTACCCGGGCATCATCATGTTCTCCCAGTAGTTCTGGCTCTTGAGAGCCAATAGCGGACCACCATAGATATCCTCATCCATGCTTCCGTCAGAACCGAAGTCAAGAACTTCCAAGGGTCCAATGTTACCGGTGTATGCAGCTTCCTGCTGATACACCGGTTCGATCGGTGCGGATGCGGCGACGGACTCGGTTGCTGCGTGCATATGTCCCAGTCCGTGGCCCTGCGGCATCGGACTATCCGAAGGCGTAACGGAGAAGACCTGCTGCGTGCTGCTCTGGCCGCTAGTGGGCTGATTGGAGTACGGTGGAGACGACGTGTTGACTGTTTGGTTCTGGGGTGGTTGAGGCGGATGCAGTCGGCCACTCGTTGCAACATCACGCCGGTGCCTTGAGAGCAACCCAGCAAGGAAGCGTGCATGCAGCCGCGGCGTGTGTCGGTCATCGATCGCGATTTCAGGCGAATTCAAAGTCTGTATCAGTCGCCCAATCATCTGGAAGATTTCCTCCTCTTGGTCAGAGGTCAGGAACGAGTGGAATTCTGGCCTCAGCAACTAGCGTGCACGCTGTCAGCGATGTGCCATGCACAACTGAAAATGAGACTTACTTTGAGCAGAAAGGCGGAAGCAAATGTCACAAAAATAAAATGACCTGGAGTCAGACAGTTAGCCTAGAGTGTTATTCGGTACGGGATGGAGAACTCACTGTCCGGAGCGTATCGCTCAAAGCCAGAGGGCGCTAGACTATCAAGCATTGACAGAATGACATCTTTCGCAGCTTGGAAGCACTGGCAAATGGTGTGTCAAGTTCTGAAGTTGTTCGGAAAGATGTGACATACTTTGTCGACAACGAGTTGGTCATCTGAACGGATTCCGCGTCGGAAGGCCTGCTGGAAGGCGAAAGAATACATTACCAGTCGTGAGTAGTTCGTGAAGCTGTCCGAAAGATGTCAGCGAATTGTTCAACGAGTGTCAATTGAAGATACCTACAACGGAAGCAAAGTAGACCGGAATTTGCATGCTGGATCTAATAAGATAGTCCATAAGCCGTTCGATGTCAGTACGTAAAGGTGCTTCACCATCCATGTCGGACTCTTCCTGAAACTTCCTTTGCCACTCCTCGAGGTACGCCGTGAGATCTTGGTCGTAACGGAGACTGACTTCACGGAAATCAAGACGCTACAGCTAATCAGACAGCGCACAGATGCAGAGAAACGAAGCTGAGGCTCACTTCATCGATACCAGTTGGAGAATCGGCGTCACTGTATACCTCATCATGAAATCGTGCCATGATGCGAAGCTGGGAGGTATAGGCGCACAGCCCCATGTCGTACTGCTTAGAAGTGTTAGACAGGGGAAATACAGTGCGTTCGATGAAGTCGCGCACCGGATGATTGTACTGAGACATCTTGTACCACTGGTCGGACTTCCGAACAATGCTGAACAGATGTGTCAGAATGCCGCTCCTAGCACGATAAAGATACATCAACGCACTAGTCCTCTTTGATAGTAGACGGCTTTCCGAACTGCGTTGCCGTCGAGCGATCCATATTGTAGCAATTCATCCAAACCCGGACTTTGTTGATGAGTTCTCGCTCCTGACGTTCGGAAGTTGGCTTGACAGCAGGCATTTGGTGCAGGTTCAGATCTGTTGCGATACTAGACATGTCGAATTGATTAATGACGGATATGACTAGCTGGGGAACCAGACAGCATACCGGATAGCGAGACCAGTGTATAACCAACCCCGATCCTCTTCCCAACGTCTTGCAGGGACGCCGTAGACACTCATGATAATGTAAGCCTGAGCGAGTTCGACAGATTTCCATCCTGACGGGCTGTAAGCAGTGTGTTTTACCCCAGCAATTGTTGAGTATCATACCGGTTATGAGAGCGTTCGCCGCCGCATGCTTAGCGAAGTGCATAGCAATCGGATAGATCTCTGACTTGTCAGCGTAGTACCGTGAAGCTACGGCGCAGACTGAGAGATGTGTCAATGGAGGGCACAGATAGAACCCGAAACTAGGTCCTCACCGACTGTGAACAGGAATGGGCATCTCGCAAATGTCGTCGCCGGGGTATGCAAGACAGGATCCAGAACCGATACGTGAGGCTTCGAAATACGATTAGTGGTACATCCCACAAGCACTGGCCAAGGACTTACGTTCAACCGCGCATAGAAACTAGTGAGAATTTGTTAGTTATCATAGTGAACTCGACCGATGAAGTTCGCTCACATTTCAAACAACCTGTCTACATCCTCTGGCGTGACCAAACCGTGCACAAGGATATCCGGCGGACTATGTTGTTCAATAAGGTTGGCTCGGATTTTGAGGTCGTGAGCAGGCCCTACATAGGCATAAGCGACCGCAAATACGGATGCACGATAAAATTTTACCAGGCATGAAGTACGTCTCATTGGCTACGCCCTGCACGAGGAATGGTCAATGATCCAATCTACCATTACTATCTCTGTGTGGACCACCTGACTTACCACATTGTCATCATCCGTCTCGTCACCGTCCTTCGCAGTGCTCTTCTTGTTGTTGTCAAGAGATAGCGTGGCGATGAGCCCGAGTGGCACCGCAGCGTTGGGAAGTAGATGCCGCTTCTCGTCTTCTTCGACTTTCACCGTACCATCGGTCCCCACGCTCCCGCGCTCAGTTGCGTCACCTGGCTCTTCATGGTCAGATTCATGCTCGGAGTCGTCTTCACCTTCACGAGCACGAGAGTCAAGATTGAATGCTTTCGGGCCTCCTGATCGACCAGCGGTGCGCACGCTATCTTCAAGACGATCAAGCCATGCCAACACGTTCTTGTTATTTGTGTCGGACGGCGAAGTAGCCATGCGATATGAAGCAATGGAAAGCGGAGTAGCAATATAAGGGTTGTGCAGCTCAACGTAACGAAGCATTAGCATTGATCATCCAACCTTAATGAAGCTTACGATCTACACACCTGCTTGAGAAGCGATTCAATGATAGCATCCTTTTGCCTGATCTGGGCCAGTAGATACTCCCGTTTGCTAGATTCGGAAACATCCACAGAGAGATCATCAGTCGACTCTGAAGGTAAGCTCATGATAGAGGATAAACAAGCGCGAAGGGATGAATGAAACACGAGAACAAGGATACCCATGGGGGTCACCTCTCGTCTTAAGAGCAGCGCATCGCTTTACGGACATCACAAGGGAAGCGCCGGAATGAAAGAGCACGTACTTGGGAGCGTTACGGGGTTTTCTTCCTTCAACGATACAAGGATGCCCGCTAGACTTGCATCGTCTGCACGTGTTCTCACCCCTTGGAAAGTCGCACTTCATCTAAGTGGCGCAGCATGTCCGATCCGACCAGGACGACAGTATGAATGCCACGCACACGTGAGAAGGAATAAAACGACCATTAGCGACCTAACTCGATGATCCCGGATTATTAGGCGTACCTTGAGCTTTTTGCAATGCGTACACGCCCCCGGACTGGGCGCGCCGCACACAGTCGGTTAGATTGAATGAGAGTTGTGATCATGCGTAGACCGATTTGACAGCCGGAGGTATAAAATACCCGGTCAGCATCGAGGCAACGGACGCCAATAACGCCGGAAAGCAGTCCGGAGTTCCGCCAACGAAAGCGAAGAACGGTGAAGGGATTACCAATATCGTGAACCACGCCAACAGGGGAACATAACAGCCGGTGAGGAGAGAAGAATGGAAGATTGAGCAATATAAATGTGCCCAAAGCCAAAGCGACAGAGACAGGACAGTCAGTACAACGTATAAATGACGAGATAAAACGACGCACAGTCTAGTTGGATTGCTATCTGGCCCCCGAAGAGGAGGGACTGCACCTTGGGGCGAATCGTCGTCGTCAGTACCGCTTTCAGCCTCGGGCGGATTTGGTTTAGCCCGTTTCTTGCCCTTAGTTTTTTCAGCACTGCTGGGGGCAGTCCGCCTAGCCGATGGGGGTGTGTTGACCGTAGCCGTTGCGGCTGCGGCTGCGGGGCCGGGGGCATACGACGTTGACGACGGGTGACCGTCATCCGTTCCTGCCCAGGAAGGTGGTGACGTGGAAGACAAAGCCATATGCTCCGATGAAGGAGTGAAGCTTGGGTTAGACCCAGCGGAGGTTGGCAGGTGCTCGGAGCTCGAGTTATGGAATGTGAACGTAAACTCAGGGTTTGAGGGCATGAGAGCATCCTGTGCATGATCGGACGGCGCTGGGAAATATGAGACAGAGGCCATCGTTGTATCTTGCTGTACTTGAGCATACTGCGGCTGTGACTCTCGGGGATACGCCTGCTGTGGCTGCTGTTGAATATACTGCTGTGGTTGCTGAGCATACTGCTGCTGCGGTTGACCTTGTTGATGCTGATAACTCGTTGAGATCATCCCTGGAGGCGGTCGACGCTGGCCAGGATGTTGACGCGAACCAAAACCAGCAGGCACAGTTCGAGCGATTCTGGGAGGAGGTACGGACGTCGCTGGGCGATGCTGATTGGCGGGATACCCCTCAGGGAACGAGTTGGCCTGACTGTTATTGCTGGTCATGTACTGAGACTGAACGAACTGATACTGGTTTTGCATGTGGGGCTGTACAGAGGATGTCGATACTGCAGCTGAATTTGCAACTTGTTGCTGCGGGAGGGATGAGTGCTGCGGGTAAGGCATCTGCCCCATCCCAGACGACTGATTCCCCGAGTAAGTGTACTGCCCAGGGTAATTCGCGGCGATCCACTGTTCGTAGTCGCCCGTTTCCTGTACAGCGACCTGGTCCGGATCATAATACATAGGAGCGGCTGCGAGCATCGATGAGGCCTGTTCTTGTGGGGGAAGTACTGAATGAGAGGAATTTGGACTTTGGCTTTGTTGAGGCTGGATCGCGGACGAAGGCAGCGGAAGAAGACCCCAACTGCTCTGAGCGGGACTCACGCCTTTAGGACACATAGCCATCCAATACGAAAGAACAAAAGATGGCAATCAGACGATAGATGAGCGCGATGCAATCTAACACTCACCTGACGGTGGGTGTGGAGAACCTCCAGTTACAGGTCTAGCATGCGCGCCGGACACACTGACGGTGGTGGGCGAGCTGAAAGATTGGGTGTGGGTTATGTCGGAGGGATTGTATCCTATATCAGCGCCAGCGGACCCCACAGGCATTTGGCATCAATCAGAGAAGGTTGTAAGCACCGCCAACGAACAGGAACGGTATCGCGAGATCCCACTGGATAATTTCCTTCCTGAGTGCCTCAGATAAAGAACAAGCCGCCTGGTCGTCCCCGGTGTTGCCTGCACACAATAAGAAGGTAATAATGAGAGTGAAACACGACCACAGGACTAGTCGCTTGCCGACAGGAGTGAGCTCAGTGTTGGGGGTAGAAAGCAAGCAGCGATGTCGAACGAATGGTCCTGTAGAACTGTTAGACGCCTGTCAAGCGCACGGGACCACAAGGCATCCGACAGACTACGGAGTCCTCGGCAACTTAAGTACTAATCTGTCACAGCCGCCATGTCCCACCGCGAAAGACACCTGGATATAAACGTTTCACACCTCTTTACACGTTAGAGATGCTACCAGGGCCTCCACACTGCGACATTGCTTGTCGCAAGCACCAGAACTCAATTCATTCAACGCATAATCGTCAATCTTCGCGAACGGGTATCCGCTCGGGCATAAGTACTACCGGTGGTGTTATTGACAATAACTAGTTGCAGAGCGTGCTGCATGTACGTTACCAAGAGAGATGTCATCACGCTCTCCGTCGTGTCAATGCACCATGTGTATGCATTACCTAGCGAGTTGCGTTCCCTCAGCATAGCACTGAGGTGAGCCAATGTACTCTATACAGGCAAGAAGTATCCAGGACTGTGTCCTACATATCTAACCACTATCATCACTTGCAATGATGTAGACAATCGAGCATAATCGCTCCTCGCGCTCACGCGTGGGGTGTATCAAGAACACGCTGTTGCTTGCGCCGCAGTCGTAGCAGTTACCCAGTACGGTGGGTAATTCAACGCCCCCTTTGCATCACTTGGACTGATGTTCAGCCGCCCATAATTTACCGCAACTGTCATTTGAAGCGATGGAGCCGTTCAGTTGATACGACCAACTCCAGCACTGGGCTACTTACTGTACGTCGAATCGCTGCTGTCTGTCAGATCCGGGACAAGACGACGAACCAACATTTTCGCCGGATCAATGGGCCAAAAATGTTGCCGGAGACTACGTAGGGATGACAGCCTGCACAATATTTGTCTTTTGTGATACAAGGAAGGTATTCTATCTTGGTGCTATCTTCTCACATACAATCTTAGTGTAGGGCCGCTACCCTCCAAATCCCCCTACAATGGTTTTCTCACTTCAGCATGTTCTGCATAGAATCACATGTCGGCAAAAGCGCCGTAGAACGTACCATCTTGTCCATCCTGAAAGTACGCGCTCGTCAATGCAGGCACCCCGCGCTCGTGCATCGCTGAAGATCCGGCCCCGCTCATTGTTTCATCGATCTGCACACTGATTGTCGCCTTATCACGCCTGACATCGTGCGCGGCATTTCGTTCATGAAACCTTCGCGTTTGAAAGTGCTGAGATCATTATGTTCGGATAGGGAGTCGAAGTACTTCTCCGCCTAATGTACACTCCTGGTGGGTACTTGCGGCTGCATTGAATGATGGTATGTTTGCTCAGGCTGGTTTCCCAAGGACATGAACATTTCGCTGAATTGACGCGGATCAGAGATAAACATAGTAATGAGTGAAATTCATTCAAAAGTGTCTGTAGCTTCTACAGAGCTACCAACCAGGAAGGAAGAAGCGCGTCCAAGATTGAGTAGAAGCCATCCTTGCAGCTGCGAGTGCAATAGTATGTGCATGTCTGCCGCACATCTTCAACTTCCTGACCAGGCTACGTTAGACATGTAGAATACGCCATGACATGCTCAGATGATTAGTATGCTTTAGAAATTCGATGCGGTTTACCTCTGGGTCGTACACGCGCACGGTTCTATGGAAAGACCAGCGCGCCTCTTCCTACTGAATCATCCCCGTGGCCGATGGAAGCAGACGATTGTTCGTAAGCCCGATAGCTGCAGATGAGCGTGGTTGTCATTATAGATGTTGACAAGACAAAACCCGGCGTTAGAACACATGATGCCTGGTAAGTTGGGTGTAAATGTTTTTTCTCCGACTGCAAACACAGCCTAGAAGGTACATCTGATAGGAGAGACGGACTTAGAATGTCAAGTGCAGTGCCACTAAGGTGCGAACACTACGGTAGCTTGCAGGTTAGAACATGGGGCGTGGGCGGGTGATGATGTAAGCACTGGTCTTGAGTTCGGGGGAGGACTGCTGGCACCGCGTCAATGATGCCAGAGTACTTCTGTTATTCTTGACGGTCGTCAGTTTCCCTGAGGTGCAGTCGGAAACGATAATCTAAAATAGCAGTATGTCTTTCCGTTTCTATCTCATGGCATAAGTCGATGACGACTAGAGTCAACCCACAAATTTGTGTGCTCAAGTGGGCTCTTTACTACTAGGCCTGGCACTCCGTATCATCTCACATCAACCTCGCGAACTCCTTGCGTTGACCGAGCGACGGCGGTGCATCTCGCGATGAATATTGTCTTCGTATTTTCTCGCATCGGATGCATTGCAATGAACTGCGGGTCCGACCGCGATGAACGTCTTAGTTGGAACCTCGTGGTCGCTGCGATAGAGACGGTATCAACTCAGCCTCCATTGCTAGCAGAAAACCTGCGGAGGCTGATCCGACTGTAGTACAGTCTACACCGGGAGAAGGTTAGTGGATGATGTCACCTCTTTATGATCGTAACACGTTTAATAACAGTTCAACTTCGAAAGCATATTCTCGCTTCACCTCATTGGTTCATGACTCAGACTTAAAGGTACAAAGAGCTACTGGCTCATCATCATCGTTATTCTGGAGATGTTCACTACATGATGCAACATGCGTCAGATGATACACTGGGTATGTGGTATAAGAGCGTTAGGACAATTCCTCCTGATGTGTCCAGATCCCACATTGAGCTATAGGCATGTTCCACGATATCAGCTGGCCACTTTCAAACCTTTTCGCGATCTGGTGTTCTGCGATGCTATATGGTGAGTGTTCTTTAATCATTCTGGCGATTTGAAGGGCCACACTGACAATGAAAACATCGCCCAGGCATGAAGTATGTCCACTTTCTTCCTTATATCGACCTTGACCCATCATCTACGTAGCGTCATTCTAACGGGCGTTTGCGTGCATATCCTGTGGAAGAAGCCGAAGTTCCAGGGCAGGTTAGTTGATGACAAAACGCCGTCGGTCTTTCCTGTGCTAAACACGCGTATCAAGAACCGTACTTGTCCTTGTTACGCTGATTCAACTGACGTTAGCAACAATATACGTTGTCAGTTGTTTTGTGGGCGGAATACAGGGGTTCCTTCAGAATCCTGATCCTATTGTTTATTTCGCCGATATGGGACAACTCACTCACCTTCTCCAAGAAGCGGCATATGTCACAAACGTTAGTCCATCGACTGTCTATCTCGCAAAGTGATATTGACGTCGAACTACTTCACAGAACCTTATCGCGGACGGAATATTGGTCAGCTGATACCAGACAGCCTAACATGTATACTGAAACTCCGGTAGATATGGCGATTATATGTTATCGTGGGCCTAAAACGGTGGATATATCTTCCATTTGTAAGTGAAAAGGTCCACAGGTAGCGTTGTGATGTCTATGGCTGACTGGTTCTCAGTTTGCCATGATCGTGGCTTCTGCAGGTGAGCATCATCGGTGTTAACGAGCGGGATCGATCAATTTAATCTTCTTCTTAGTGTGTGGCTATGTGGTCACAGGTTTACTCTTCTATTCGGCTCGTCAGTATACCACAAACCTTGAATTTGCGCTTCACGAATATCGGCTGGTCATCGCTACGTGGTCGCTTTCCATTGCGATTCAAATGTCCGCGTCACTTCTTATCACCTGGAAGATCTGGTCGACGACGCGTGTTCTAAGACTTCATAGCCACTCGAAGGTCATGTCTGTGATGTGGATCATCCTAGAGTCAGGAATGGTGCTAAGTTTCACCACGGTCATGCTTCTCGTATTCTACGCGCTGAATGGGGAAGCGGCCACTGGTGTCATTAATGCTATCCTTGGACAATTAGACGTATGTGAATATTATACTGTGTTATCATTGATCTAACGACTGCATCTTGAAAGACTCTTATACCTACCTCGATAGTCGTGCGGGGGGCGATGACTGCACGGTCTAATTCTCAAACTCTGCCGACCACATCTTTGGTATCAATTCAGTGGAAGTATCCTCGCTCTGGTGAAGCGTATGTCTTCGATATTCGGACAGTGAACCCCGCTCGAAACACCCTCTGGTCTGATGCTAATCACGAGGGCCGAACCCACATGCCGCAGGGGTGGGATTGTCCTTCTTTACCTGATACCGCATACTCTCCACGCCCACCCTTGTATCCAATATTATCTTCTAGTTCATAGAATGATAGGACATGCGACCAAAAAAAACAAAAAGAAAAACGTACCCTCGCTTTCGGTGGCATCCGAGCTGTACCTCGCCTTGCATTTGGGGCAGCTGGAGCGATTTAAATGCCCTGAAAACTCTGATTCAGAACTCGTATCTTGAATGGGACTGGCAAGAATAACATCAAAGAGTAGGTCACAACGTTATTTGGTCTTGTTAGGAACAGACGCGCGCTTGTTGCCATTTTCGTTCACGCTCCTGGCAGAACGGAGTCACTTTACCCTTGTGCTACTCGTACTTGAACCCTTCAGTATGGGCATCTCACATTCATCTGGATTGGAATCCATCGCGTGTAGGGGACCGATAACTATGCAAATCTACGCTCTCTCAGATTTTTAAATTCTGCTTATTCATCACGTATGGCCTCGCTGTCTTAGTACGATGTGATAGTTTGAATTATTTGATTGTTGTCCTCGCACTGCTGTGTATTATTTTATCCTTGTACTAATTTGAGTCTAATCAGCACCCGCCCTCCCCATAGCCCCAAACAACTGAGCTACACGATTTGAAATCCTCGCCATACCTACACCCACACCGATGAGAAGGGCGAAGTCGACAGTTATTAGAGTGACAGCGGCGTTCATGAACCTAGGTGCAAAGATTTTCCATACCATTAAATGCCTCCTTAGCCATGCTGACGCCGCCGCACTGCCCAGAAGAAGCACACTATGATACAGCATCATCCCAAGTGCAGAGCGCACACTCTCTCGCCGAGCTTGCACGGTGGATGTGGGATGAGGTAAGGGAGCGAGGTTCCACACGGCAAGGAGAGGTACTGCAAGTGCCAGAAGGAATTGAGGCCCGCACTCATTGATTATCACGAGGATAGGTGATAGTGGGTAGGACAGTGTCGGCGCAAGAACGAATGCGGACTTCCATTGAATGGAAGATATCGTCGATTGGTGACCCGTAGTGTAGAACGCATGAAGCGCGAGCAACGCTATCGGTGTGACTTCTGCAAATGTGACTGAGGAACTGGCACTGCGAAGGGCGTCAAGTTCGAGGGCAGCCGATGGCGTCGAAGACGAGAATGCTGCGTTAAGACCGTGCACGTCCCGGACGCTATCCAAGAGTTCGATGTAGGCAATCACCGCAATTGTGGCTAACCCGAGCACAATCTGCGCCGGAAGCTGCTGCACTGTGTAGATGACGCCAAGCGCAATGCACCAGAACATGAGATACGGAGAACCGTATGCATTCGCGTACCCCATGACTTTGACTTCTCTCTTCGCCGTGGGGTCCGCTGGCGCTGTTGCGATCACCTGAAGGCAAAGTGGGACGACCCACCACAAAGAGCAACCAACCAAAAATATGCTCCCTAGTGCACCCCATCCAAATACTGTCCTAGCGAAGCGCAGCGTCGCCGATTGCCCGGGGACAATATCCGCTGTCTCCGCCCACTCCAGCATCCACGATAAGCATCCCTGAGCGAGGACCGCAGGAATTAACCAAGGCATGAATAGTGCTGCAAGTCCCTTGTCAGACTGCGATATCCTCAGGATCCTGCGTATGAAGTAGGGCAAGAGTATTGCTGCGGGTAGAGCGAGGAGGAGGATTGGCATGGGCGGCGCGCTCACCGACGCCGACGCGTAGAAAGTGACACGGCAATGTGGCTGCTGCTCCTCTCTGCAGATCGTGCTAACGGCCATGAGCCGCACGCAAACTGCGAATAGCGCAGAGAAGCCGAGGATGCGGTACCGCAGGCGGTCGAGTGGCGCGGAGATCCCAGTCAAGACGGGCGAGACGAGCGTGCTCAGGAGCAGGAACGTGATGATGCGATCTTCCCACACTGTGAACGAGTTCGACCCAAAGGCTGCGGCGTGTAGGATGAGCGGCACTGGTAAACTTGTTACGTCGGATTTGAGAAGGGACCGGAAGCCACGTAAAGATGGTAACCCTGGCAGTGCCAATACTATCATCGTGAGAGTGGAGACCAGTGATGCGGAGAATATCACCAGTTGCAGCGGCTCGACGCCTTCGACGAAATGTGCGCGGTATGGGAGAGCGATCAATCCCGCCAACGCACCGATCCCTGTCCCGTATGCTGTCTGTACCAGCGATCGATCCGTCCAAGCGGAGTCCTCTGCGGACAGCTTGTACCATAGCTCCCAGGACGCGACGGTTCCCAACACAAGTAGCACGAGACCCATGACTATCAGAGACACGTTGAACTGCGCCCATAGACTACGACACACCGCCAATACAGTGTTTAAGTATTCGTGTATCGCAGTCCATTCTTGCGCTCTCGCGTCCGTGTTCTTTCCTGTTTTCCAAAGATCTTTGAGTGAAGCCCACGTGTCCTGTGCAATCGTTTCGTGTTGAGGCAATGCTTTGCGGCGTAAACTCTCCAATAGTGACCATGCGCCGTCTAGCTCACCGCCGTGTGGGCTGGTACGATAGGTCTCCAGATACCGTTGCACTTGGGCGGCGTTCAGCCGAAGCGCGTGATCAAAACGTTTTCCCGCAGGGTCATCCCAGAAAAGTTCAGGTATGATGCTCCCTAAGTTGTTGAAAGGTATAGGTAGTCCAAGCGCAAGCGAGAGCGTCGGTACTAAGTCCACTTGCTGGATCGAGCGATGCGGTAGAGACGCGCCAGGAAATGTGGTTTTTGGGAGGAGTGAGGGTGGGATAGATGCATCAGAATGCACCAGAGCGTGTCCCTTGCTGTAGAACCACATCGCTGCTGTAACTTCTAAGTCGGTGTCACCCCCATGGTCGCCCTTTCTATCCATCCCATGATCACCCATAAGCACCAGCAGCGTGTCGTCGTCGATCAGCTCTACGACGTCGCGCAGCACTCTGTCCATTTGCTCCAGCTTTGTCTTCATGACCGGATGGTCGGGGCCGACGCGGTGTCCGACATGGTCCACGCCTAGAAAGTGGCCAATCAGAACGTCCCACGGCTTTGTCGTGTCACGGAGGAGCGGAAACATGTGCTTAATGACCCCTTCGTCGACCGTGTGCAGGTCCTCGACGTTGAAGCTGTCGTACGGGTGTGTCATGTTCAGCGCGAAGGACGTGGGGAACACCGTCGTCCACGTGTCGTCGCCCATAAACGCAATCTATAGCTGTATCATTATACAATATGCCTGCGATGTTACAGAGAACACTGACCCTCTTCCCTGCAGCTTGCAACTGCCCAATAACAGAGTCCTCCAGGATAGAATATCCACCGAAGTTGGAACCCATGTCAATAAATGTAGGGAGCGAGCCGGCTGTAATTCCCTTGATGCGCTGCAAAGTAGTGGTCGGTGGATCCGCGAAAGAGGTGAACAATAGTGAACGATCTGGATGCTTTGCTGCAAGTTCTCTTGGGATCCGCAAGACATTGTGGTGATACGGAGATGGAGGTTCTGGAGGATTTGGAGAAAGAAAGTCGAAGCGTAAAGCGTCGATTACGAGGAGAACGACGCGCTGGTGTGATGGTGGCAGAGTGCAAGATCCATCTGGGCATTTACTGATTTGAGACAGAGAGAGGCGTGTGAGTAGGAATCCACGAGTGTAGAGGTAGATGCCTGCGAGGTGGATGAGGGATACCCAGACCAGCACGAGCACGCTTTTCGACTGCATGGTGTCCGCTTAGAAGGTGGGATATGATGAGGAATGCAACAGCACAACAGAAGAACTAGCACATATAGAGCGACCGTAAGACAGCAAATTGACAGAGCAAGTCGACTGACGCAAAAGGTCAAGGTTGAGGACAAGATCTGAGAACAGAGAAATCTGCGAGGATTTAGGGCGCTCTGGCGGTTTAGGGTCTTCGGGGTCTTATTATTGATGCTATGTATCTACGAGGTAGGACCTTTGGCACCGTGAAGACCTTCTGCCACGACTACACGAGTTGTTCGTCTATTGTAACACCAATCATGGAGGCTTTGCAAAACCATGTACAACGGTTACTGGAGGGAAAGATAGTAAGTTTACACATCCTACGGTCCAATTATACGCTGAACATATTGCCAGGATTTTGAAGGGCAGAGGCAGGTCGAGGAGACCACCAGGATTGCCTTGGTCGCAATCACAGTGCGCAACATTTTGTGACCGTGTCTGATCCTATTTAACCGTGTTTCCTAGGTTGTATCCTTCATTCTTGGCTTCGCGCTACAGTCGTTGCAACTCACCTTTGCGACGTTTGGCACAGCGACTGTGTTACTCCTACTTGTGAGCCTCCTCCGATCTTGTTGTCTGACATGTCGACCGTTTCTGATGTATGTGTTATACAGGTTGTTATCCCACAATGGCCCATGTATAATCGTCATCCTGTACAGTGGCTCCCGGTCAAAGAGCGAGCGAAATCCAAGTGATATGCGCGAATCGTCATGTTTGTATGCATCCGGGTTCGTGGATATAAACAATCTCTCTTTTGTTTGCGACTAGATCACGCGCTGTCATCTACACCTGCCAGGCCTTCGCCGTAAGTTGGTTCTTCGAACAGGCTATCCATTCGCTACCGGTGTCACGAAGAAACACCAGAAAACCCGCAGGACAATGACCTACTGGTCCGAACAGAACTCATCTGCATGGTCGACACTTAAGACACGCTTTTTCGGCGTTCATGGACCATTGTGATCGCGCGATCCCTTGAACGCTGTTATTTCTCCCACAGCGGATTGCCATGGCCCATCGTCGTGCGCCACAGATTTCTTCATGAGTTCGTCGCTTCTCTATTCATGTCGCTTGAATTTACTCAAACTTTGATTCAGGTACAGAACGTCCCACACTTGCACGGCTACCCCGGAGGTCACGGCCATCTCCCTGCCGACTCTCCGTTCGTCACCCGGGCTGCGATTTGCTCTTGATGCGCAGGATCTTGGGAATTGGTTTGTAGTGTAGCAACGTAGCACAGTAGCGTGTAGATGCTGTTATGCCCGCCGTCGTCGTGGACGGTGTCGAGGAATATACTTTGCCAGAAAGGCCGCAGCGCTTGAGTTTCCTCCTAAAATCAGACGCCCATGAGCTAAGCGACCTGCATCCTGCGTTCATCATCCTCACGACTGTGAGGCCTTTCATTTCGACGTCGGAAGCTGGTATCTGAGCCGTGGATGGCAACATATCCAGCTTCTCTGGCTACACACGCGTTTGATCCAGTCGCCGAAGTTGGTGCCATCACCCCGACACACGGGGGCATGGTCGCAGGCCACGAGTTCGACATTCCAATCTCTCAGAAATCCTATACCACTCCTCCATCAACGCAACCCCAAACGCCTGCCAAAGAGCACCCAGAGGCCCTCGCGCTTCCAGCGAACGGAACAACACCGACAGCGACGCCAGCAGCACCCCCCTCGCAGGGCGCAACTCCTCGGCGCCCATCGTCCGCCAACAGGCCCCGACCGGTATCTATGCCGCCTCAGTCTTATGCTGCGTCGGGCAACGAACGCGACGGTCAACATGGCCAAGATACGCCCCGCCATGGACAGCGGACAGAGGGGCAGCGGACAGTCGACGGCTCGTCAAGCAGCAGGGCTCGGGGTTCGAGCAGGATCCTGGGCGATTACACGCTGAGCAAGACGTTGGGTGCGGGCAGTATGGGCAAGGTGAAACTTGCTCATCACAACTTGACAGGGGAAAAGGTACGCAAAAATAGGCGTTGTCGTCGCTCTTTCTCTCACACACTTTGTGGCTTCTCTCTCTCTCTCGCTCTGTCTCTCTTCTCTCTCGCAGCTTGCTGTCAAAATCCTGCCGCGCGTCTCACCAGGCAGTGGGGTGCAACAGGCTTCGAGTCCTGAAGCTGCCGCGAAGCAAGCGACTCGAGACGCCTCGAAGGAGATCCGGACGCTGCGGGAGGCTGCTTTGTCGATGCTCCTGCACCACCCCTACATCTGCGGGATGCGGGAGATGATCGTGCACCAGCACCATTACTACATGGTGTTCGAATACGTCAACGGGGGTCAGATGCTGGACTACATCATCAGCCACGGCAGACTCAGAGAGCGGGTTGCACGCAAGTTCGCGAGACAGATAGGAAGCGCGCTGGACTACTGCCACAAGAACAATGTTGTTCACCGCGGTTAGTTATTGTCCCTCATGCGTGTGATTCTCTAACGTCTTTGCGACGCAGATCTCAAGATTGAGAACATCCTCATCTCGCAAACGGGGAACATCAAGATCATCGACTTTGGTCTTTCGAATCTGTACGACCCTGCATCACACCTCTCGACATTCTGTGGCTCGCTATACTTCGCCGCACCTGAACTACTGAACGCAAAAGTCTATACTGGGCCGGAGGTGGACGTGTGGAGCTTTGGGGTGGTGTTGTACGTGCTTGTGTGTGGCAAAGTGCCGTTCGACGACCAGAGCATGCCGGCGTTACACGCCAAGATTAAGCGGGGTTTGGTGGAGTATCCAGTGTGGCTGAGCGCAGGTGAGCTAATTGGAGCTATATCGTCTCGTAGCATCACTAAATATACGTCACAGAGTGCAAACACTTACTGACGCGGATGTTGGTCACAAACCCCGCGGCGCGAGCCCCACTGTCGGAAGTCCTCAGCCACCCATGGATGCTGCGCAATTTCCGCGGTCCACCCGATTCCCACCTCGTCCATCGCGAGCCGCTACGAGCCGATGAACTTGACCGGCAGGTTATCAGGGGTATGAAGGGCTTCGAATTCGGCACAGAGGACGAGATCGAGAGGAAGCTTGTGGAAGTCCTGGAGTCTGATGGATACTATCGTGCAGTCCAGCACTGGGAACGGAAGCGAATGAACGGGGCTAATGGACGTAACGGGCATGGTCACTGGGGCGGGTCGCTCTCCAACTCCTCTATAGCTCTTTCTTACGATGGTGCAGGGACCAACGGGAGCAAAGCCGACGTTGCGCTCCTGACACCTAAGAAGTCAAAACGATTCTCTGGCTTCGATTTTTACCGCAAGAAGCTCTTCTCGCCGTCATCATCACCCCCGACGTCGCCCTTGAACTCACCACCCACCTCTCAGTCTCATTTATCTCATACCTCGCTCACCGATGCCCAGCGAGAACCTCCGGACCCAACTTATGGTTTCCATCCTCTAATTTCTATCTATTTCTTAGCGCGCGAGAAGATGGAGAGAGAGAAGGTGTACGGCCCTGGCCATTTCGCCAGTTCCCAGCTCTCACTCGAATCCAGTAACCGCGTCGAGCCAGCACCAGAGGCACCACCTCCAATACCGACGTCCACAAAGCAGCTCTCGCAACCTGCCGCCCGTAAGCAGGAGACTGTCGGCACCAAGCCTGATTACAGCATGCCGCTCCCCCGTCTCCCCGCTCCCGAGACCTCACATTATTCTGGAATGTCGTACGATAACAACGCGGCCGCGCCATCGCCCACCTCCCCCAATTTCCCGCAACCACGCGCGCGCGACGCGGCGCTCAACGTTCCGAAGCGATCAGACGTGCCGCCAGGGGGCGCGCTGCCGATGCACGCGCCCGAGACGCCTACCACGATGCCGCGCGCACCGCAGGCCTCTGCGCATCGGCGGAGCCACAGCCTTAGCCAGCGCCCGAGCGTGTCGCGGGGGTGGACGAGCATGTTCGGCGGGGGCTCCGCGCAGGCGCAGGCGCAGGGCTTGACGGACGAGTATGGAGTGCTGCAGCAGACGGACGTGCGGGAGCCGCCACGCACGGCCGGGCCCGAGCGCACGTCCTTCGCGGCGCAGATGGGCGAGCAGAGCGAGGAGTTGAAGCCGCCGCCGCTGTCTGCGGGGTCGACGCTGGTGCGGAAGTTTGGTAGCATATGGGGCGGGCGCGACTCGGGGCGGTATGGCACCGCGAAGCGCGGTACTATCCTCGGTGGGTTCTCGCCGCGGCCGTCGGGGGAGGTCGAGGAGAAGGGCGTGGAGTCGGAGAAGCCAGTTGCGCAGGAGCCCCAGGCGCCGACAGTCACTGAGATCGACGAGAGTGAGACGCCCACGACACCCACGCCTGTTGCGACTATCTCGCATAGCCATAGCCAGCCCGTCGGGACGCACAGACGAGCTGCGACCATACTTGATCCGCAGAGCCGCGCGGTTCGCCATGAGCGCAGGAGCAGTACGGGTGCTGCGCTGTTTTCTGGGGGAACCATTGGGCGTCATCGCCGGCCATCTACTGGGTATGGATCGTCAGCAAGGCCATTTGGTGGTGAGAGGCTGTTGGGAGAGACGGTCCCGGAAGACCCGGCCGCAGAGGATGAGGAACAAGCTACGCCCACGCTGAACGGCGAGGGCCAGTCGCAGACCGCTGAGCCGCAGGAGGAAGTGAGCTTCAAGCCAGTTTTCCTGAAGGGTCTTTTCAGGCATGTCTTCGGCTCTCGATAAACCTGAAGGTGAATGCTGACACGTGGTCCCCCTTTCCTCGTTAGTGTGGCGACGACCTCTACAAAGTCACCGTACTTGAT
Source organism: Phlebia tremellosa (assembly GCA_011032875.1). Lineage (NCBI taxonomy): Eukaryota > Fungi > Basidiomycota > Agaricomycetes > Polyporales > Meruliaceae > Phlebia > Phlebia tremellosa. Next base: position 68,701 of record JAAIFI010000039.1, on the reverse strand, counting down.
CAAGCAAGACATCAAGCGTGTGCTGGACCGCATGCAGATTCAGTACCGCGAGACGAAGACGGGCTTCGAGTGTATCCACATGCCGTCCATCGACATCAACTCGGTTGTCGAGTCCACGCCGTCGCAGCGCGGGCACCAGAAGCAGGGCTCGTCTGGTTCAGCGGAGACAGAGACGACGCGGAAGTCGATCGCGCGGAAATCTTCGAAACTGTCGTTCGGGAAGAAGAGCAGGGACCGAGAGAAAGGACCCGATACAAAGGAGAAGGAGCTCCCCAGCCGGCCGTCGGGCGGGACGGTCCTCAGCATGACTCCGAGCAGCGCGTCGTCTTCTTTCTTCCATGTGTCGTCCAACGCTCATGGTCCTGTAGAGGCAGCGCGATCGGACACATTGGAAGCAACCACATCGCACGGCGAGGACCCCGCGAGGCGCTCGCCCTCCCCCACCGCATCCAAAATCCTCCCCCCTATACCCCGCGATTTTGCACCAGCGCCACTGTCAGCACAGCCATTTCCCACGGGCCAGGTGGATAACGACCTATTTGAATCCATCGGTTCAAGTTCACTCTCTGTACGGTTTGATATAAATATTGTCAAGGTGTGTTCCTTTGCTTCTGTTCGACATCGCGAACACCGCTCACGATCATGTGTAGGTACCTTGGCTGCCCCTTCACGGAATCCAGTTCCGCCGTTGCAGTGGCGACGGCTGGCAATACCACATGTTGGCGCGAAGAGTTTTAACAGAGTTAAAACTATGACAATCGTTTGAATTCCGTTCTTACTCCCTCTCTGATATCATCTTATTATTCGGTCGTCTGCTGTCGTTCAGCAGTTATTCTGTCATTCTGGTAGTTATACATTGTTACCCTAACGTCTCCTCTGGTTGCTTCACTGGTCATCTCGTAGTTTGCTCTGCATATGCCGTTGCTTATTGGTACAGACACAACACAAGCTGTATGGATGATACTTGTCCGTAATGCGTTCCATGCATAAACGGGTGAATTTTGACCCCGATGTTCTGGAAAATTGCGGGAAGACTCCAATACCTTTTCCGATCCCTACATGAGTGTTTACAAGGACTTCTTATCTGTCAAACAGGCCCAGCAACCCAGTGATGTATGGCCGTCGTACCTCGAGGTCGGTTTATCTCCCATAGTAATTCTCCACTCGAACTTAAACATTCGTCTGACAGGTTCTCTGCGGGCGACCACTTTCGAGGCGGTTCACGCGTGAGCGCTCAGGTGGGAACTTTTGCACATTGCAGGCTTCAGCATGTGCATATCTAGGGATCCTGTCAAGTTATCCACCTACCCGTTTCCAGAAGATAGGGTTGACAAAGAGCAATGTGCTCAGGTCCAACATGGATTGCCAACGCCGCGGGCATGAGTATCCGTCAGGTAGACAAAGCGCACGAATCTATCACAGCTTTACAATGTCACGGATGCGCATTGTGCGCTCAGTTTATGGCATGTATTTTCTCAGCCAATAGGAATTTATAGCATCACTGACAGCGCGCGCGTTTCATAATAGTAGAATCGCTGCGCCGGGAAACTACTGCAAACTCAACATTGTCACGACTCACAATGTAAAGATGCACTTGGTGTGCTTTTGATGCCGGTATCCAAGCCCCGTTGTGACGAGAAAAACTCTTGGTAGGACGTAGCACAAGTCGCATGTGACGCCGCAACTCAAACTATCTCTTTCAAAGCACGGCCAGTTGGTCCACCGAACCAATCGATTAGACACACATGGGCTTCTAGGAATGTCACTTGGGGCAACTTCTTGCGATTGAGTATCGTCTATCGTGGGATACAAGTCTGTTCATTTATCACAGCCTACCATTCCTCCTTACGCTGGTACCTTGATCCACATTTTCAGGGCCATGATGTAGCATTGCTATTGGTCTATTCGTTCTGTGGCTTATATGAGTGCGTCTGCTCATAGGGCGACACTGCCTTTCCCTTCTGTGCCCATGGACGACGGCCTGACAAGTTCAGCACAGTATGCAGCAAAGTACGTTGTATACCCAGCACTGGCATTCCTATATTTGACAGTACTTACTGGTCGCTTTATTGGTAATCGACGACTAGTCAAGCCGCAGACTATGCGGCTTGTAGCATGGTCGGTGAGTTATATCCTCAGCGATGGTCCATGAACCCCAGATTATTGATGATTGATTTATCAATCAGCTCTCGCCATACACGAGTATATCATTACAGTCAAGGATGAACGCGCCATTCTTGGCAGGCGACAATGGGGAGTGTCGACGTGGTTATTCATCACCAACCGATATTTCATGGTTATAGTCGCGGTCCTCCAATTTGCCCCGTACAGAAACCCCGTGTGTAATTCCATTCTTTGGAATAGTCTCTCGTCTGATGCGGCCTGACAGACGTTGGTCGCTCGTCCTGGAATTAAGCCTCTACTGACTTTATCATATCTAGCTGTCCTAGAAGTATGAAGATACTTGGCGTGATTCAGCTCGTTCCTTATGGTATCACCGCCAGTAAGTCATCATCCCACAAGCGTAATACAAGTCCTGGTCCTGATCAGACGACACAGTATTTTCGGCTTTGCGTCTGTATGCTGTGTGGGAGCGTAATCTCTGGATGGCAATACTTGTGCTGCTTTTAGGCTTGACAGTGATGATTGCGAACGTGGTAGGTTACCCATCCGCTGATCTTATACTGCAGTTACTCACACGCCTCTAGGTCAATCTGATCGCATGGACCATACTTGTCGAATTCACGTATGGATATGGGCCCTTGTGTGTGGTCATGGTCACAAAGATATCGCCTACCACTGATCGTAGGTGAGTTGAGACATATTTCACACGCCAGACGCCGCATATCTAACTGATTATTACCATCAGCCGTACGTTTGGATGTCTATCCCATCTTCTGTTCTTCTGACTGTTGATTAACTCTTGCAGTGGCTATATCTTCTCGACTCGCTGGGATTGTTGGAGATATTATCGTAGTCATTTCGACCTGGTATAAAACGTTCAGAACCCTCGTCAACCTTAGAAAGAGTCGTCTGGAAGGGGTTAAGATCAAATTCAGTTTGACCAAGGTCGTCGTACGGGACGGTAAGTTGTGTCACACTTATTCAACAAACCGGCATGCATTAGCTCAACAAACTTGTGTTCCTAGGGAGCGTGTATTTCGTGTAAGATTGTCTGTTAACTTTCTAGAAGCTGACTCTTACCGACTACAGCGTTCTCTTTATTGGGAACTTCACCCATCTTATGCTCAAGCTCCTGGTAAGTTCATCTCTTGGTCTTGTGCAACTAATCTCCGTTGCACAAGCCTTCTCATCGCATGTGAATCCAGATCAAGGACGTCACATTGGAGATTTTCAGTCCCGTCTCCATGATCCTCGCCGTGTACGCCGTTTCTAATCTGGGTATCTACATCTACTCAACCAAGATGACATCTGTCTAGCGTACAATTGGTCCTGGTCAACCGATTTCTTATCAACCTACGGGAAGCTAGCCCAATGAGGCAGCAGACTGAAACTACGCCACCATCAAAGTTTATGAACCAGTCAGTCAGATTCCGTGTTCCGACCATGGCGGACGCTATTATCAGTAGCATGGGTCAAACTCTCAGAGACACAGATTCAGGGGACGAAGACGAAGAAACTCTCGGGGAAGATACCGACTGGACAGACCAAGAAGGAAGACTTCTCACGACGTTGCAAGAAGTGCCGGAGAGAGATGTTCAAGAGGTAGTCCGAGTCATCTCTATATCAAAGTCTATGAACTCACTAAGCTTTTGTACAGGTGCATCGTGCGGATAAGGTATAAGGTGGATCTGAAACGATACGGTATCGGAATATCACAAGCAGAGTTCACACGTTGTATGGACTGCACAGGCCGCGCCAGTGTTGACGCGGTTATGGTATGCAATCAAGAAACGAGCCCTTCTCTCCCATTCGATAGGCTAGGAATTATATGAGCAACAAATTCTTCAAATGAGGTGAATCCAGCCAGGGAGATGCTGACGATTTGGATCAAGGTGAGGTGTGATAATGTGAGCGTCGAGACAAGCGGTGCGAAGTACCTCTCAAAGTCGATAAGTACTAGGTCCGTTCGAACGGTGCTTATAAATGGTAGAAACTGCAGTGCCTACCGAATACACTCAGGTCCTAGTTATATACGAGAGTACTCACGAGTCCCCGAAGGCATAGGAGTTTCACTATCTTCCATGGGCAACGTGGAAGTAAGCTTATAAAGGATACCTCGTGCTCATTCGCCGCCGTCGTTTGGTCGGTGGATGTACACTACACACGTAAAAAGCTGAGTCGAACTCAAAGTTCGTGCTTGAATAAAATTAAACCGGCGCTAATGCGGTAAATCGAGCGTCTACATTATTTATTCTTATTTGGTTTGGCGCTCGCAAGACGGCGCAGAGCAAGTCGGGGACGTCAACCCAACGACCGCAAGCCGTCTCACACCCTCCTCAAGGTCAGTATGCTCCCGTTTTGCACACCAGTTCAATCCACCGAGCGTATCTGCGTTGAATGATACCCGTTTGAAACAAATCCGTGGAATCTATGCTGTTGGATTGGCCGGACCATCCTTGGATGACGCTCCGCTTCTTGGACTGCTTGCTGATCATTTCTGGTTTGCTCTCTTCGTGTACAGAAAATGCCGTCACGGTTCAGCAACACCCGCAAGCATCGCGGCCACGTCTCGGCAGGTCATGGACGTGTAGGAAAGCACCGCAAGCATCCCGGAGGTCGTGGTCTCGCTGGTGGTCAGCACCACCACCGGTGCGTCCATAGTGCTATGATCTTACCCATTGTTCGAACTGACGTGTCCTCCCTACTTGTGTTTCTAATCGTGAAGAACCAACTTCGATAAATACCATCCTGGTTACTTCGGTAAAGTTGGTATGCGCCACTTCCACATCACTCGCAACCTCTACTGGCGCACCATTATCAATGTCGACAAGCTCTGGACACTCGTTCCTGAAGCGGAGAAGGCGAATTTGACAGAGACATCCGAGGTTGTCCCCGTCATTGACACCCTGCAACACGGATACGCCAAGGTTTTGGGTAACGGACGGTGAGTTGCACCCGCTTGTTTTATCACCGTTGATGATTGAACAAAACATCTCCAGGCTCCCTAAACTTCCCTTCATCGTGAAGGCCCGCTTCGTGTCAAAGAAGGCAGAGTGAGTATTCGCGTTATCTCAGTGTGAAAAGATATCTTATCAGTTTTTTCAAGGCGGAAAATCAAGGAGGCGGGTGGTGTCGTCAAGCTCATTGCATGATTTCGTTGTCCTCACTGCTTCCTGTTGTTTTTCTACGCTATCACGATGCTTCGCACCCATGCATATGACAAGGCCCTCCTATGTAATCCATGCCTTCGTCTGCGGAACCTATAGCCTCAGGGCTTGTATTTTTGCATCAGGAGGTTGCTCTCTTTGACGAGCTAGGCCGACAACTCCGTCTGTACCGCGGATCGCTTTCGTGCATATCCCAGCATATAGCACTGGGTCTTTGGCACAGTGTGACACAACCAAATTCGACGTGAACCAGCGCTGCCACTGCATGGTTCCCGTTCCCGGCCATATTCAATGTTTGCTCAGGATAATTTTTGACCGACTTTGACATAAGTATGAGCCCTAAGGACGCGTTAGCGAGTTCTCGGTTCATTTTTGATATTGACAATCGCCACGAAGGCGGACTTGTTCCCTGTGTGGAAATTCAGCGCATCACGATCAACCGTGAATTTGATGCGCTTGTCGGACTTTCAATATAGCTAATCCTGGCGGAAGGCCATCACATCATACAACTCTCACCATCACCTCCATCATACCCATCGTATCTGCAATGGTTCATCGAGGAATACTTGACATTCCCTTTGAACTTTTGATCCAAATATTGAAACTTCTGCAACTGCAGGATCTACTCCATGCGCGAGCAGTACGTTCGTCTCTATAGTCGGATTTACGCTGTATATTGACTCGAAGACGTCAGACATGCCGCATTCTCCGCGATGTAGTCAAACGCTCGCTCGAGCTTCAGTATATAATCGAGCTCGCGGCAGATAGTTTTGTTGACGGCCCCCGGTCGCCTGGCTCATTAACGACCGCAGCGCGTCTTGAACTCCTACTCGATCGACGCAGACGATGGAGATGTCTTGATTGGGCAAAACTGAGCACTGTCTCGCTTTCGGGTACATGCCAGGCCTATGAAATGGTTGACGGTGTGTTCGCAAAGTCGATGGGTGGCACAGGGCTAGACGGCTGGGCAGGGTCAAAGCACCTTATCATGACCTGGCTGCCTTCCCGGACAAGAGAAGCCCATAGTATCGTACGCGAAGACCTTGGGGTAGCAAGCAGGGATTTCGCCATTGATCCTACGCAGGATCTCATTGCTTTGGTGGATACTGAAGAGAGGTGTCATCTTTCCTTCCATGCAGTCCCAACACACGCTAACATCTAGAATCCCTTATAGCATAGAAGATCAGCTTCAAATCAAGGTTCATCTACGCACAATGAGCCAGAACGCTTCCCATCCGCTTGCGGCTAAAGGCATCGTTACTGCTACCATCCCTTTCCAGGTCGGGAGCTGCTTCGTGCAGATTGTCGACGACGTGGTTGGGATGTTTTTCTGGGTGCATGGGCCAGGATTTGTCATCTGGAACTGGAAGACGGGCGAGAAGATTGTCGTATGTCGCAGGCCTGACACACTCCGCACCCTACTGTTCGCTCATCCTGTTCTGACCTTGATACAGGAACGTACAGGTTTTGAGCTTCCTCTGGGGACATGGGACTTTGCCTTCATATCGTCGCGGGCATTCATCCTTACCTCTATCCAGGAGACCGGTTCCATTGAACTGTTCACATTTGACGCCTCTCCTGGAAGCAGCGAGCATCTAACGCCAACACACGTCGCGAGTCTACAACTTCCTCCCCTGCAGATTGGCCAGACGATGCACAGCTTCACTACCCATTCTGCCCCCTTTCTAGCCAGCAATCCTACGTCGAATGTGCCTTTCTACACCGCTCAAGATGACAGAATACATGCTATGTCTCTCCGATATGGTGATCGCGGTCCTCGAATACTCCTCATCGTGAAGAATAGCGCCCTAATGAATTTCATACCTACTGAACTCAATGGTGTGTCCAATGGGATGCACGAGAAGGTCGTTATACCATGGGGAAAGTGGGGTCCGCAGAACACGAGATTCCTGGATTGTACAATTCGGTCGTCGTGGCTTCGGTACGTGTGTAATCATGGTCCTCGAAAAGACCGCAAGCACATACTAATCATCCTGTCTCTGGGTCAGGTATGTTCATGGGCAGCGCATAGTCCTCCCGGAATGGGCAGCAGTCCCGCCTGGCGAAGGAGATGAAGAGGCTCTCCAGACAGTTTGTGTCATGGATTTCAACGCGCACCCCAGCCGTATAGACGACCCGTGCGATGCCCTCTTAGCACAGCACGACGCTATTCATGATGATACTGGTTCTGGAACATTCGAAGAAATCGTTGTCCCAGCCATCGTGCCGAAGACAACCACCTTCGTCGAGGACGTCGTCACTTATCTACCTTATATCGCCTCTACACGCACGTTCTCCGCAGATTATACTGGATTCATGATCGATCAGGAACGCCTTGTTGGGATGAAGGTGCGTTCTTCAAGATCTCATTCGAGAGGTTTAACTGATACGCTTGCATGCAGTCAATGGCTTTTGCAGAATCTGGTATTTCTTCCGATCGTGATATCGATATATTTGTGTTCTAGACTGCTATTATGAACAGCATCATTCAATCCACAGCTTATTTGGTGTGTCCTCTGAGTAATTGAGGCCGGCCTTTGGCGGAACTTCATTCGACAGCTGGATTTCTCACGTCGTTCACTCCAACTGAGTCTCTTAGAGTCTTCTCTCGTAGTCAACGTCCTTGCCGTCTCCGATTCTGATATTGATCAAATGGCAGCATCCACCACTGTCAAATTTTCTTGATTGCTGTAAAGATCACTAGTTTGTCCCGCACTGCCTCTAGTCTCATATTCACGGAGCTTACATCCATTTCTAATTATTCAGTGCTGCTATCACTCTGTACTCTGTGAACATCTCCCGATCCAAGATGTCTGCTGCCGCCACTCAGGCATATACACATTGCTGCCTAGGTCCTGTACGTGGCCAGCACCAATGCCAAATACTGATACTGGTCTTTCCACGTGGATGCCATGCAACATCAACGCCACGAAGATGGCGCCTAACCGCAAGCGGACTTCCTGACATCACAGGTGGTCCGAACGCAATACATCGTCTTCACTATCGACCACGATGACCTCGCAACTTAGCCCGCTTGTCACTGTACCAGGTACAACGGCGACACACGTCCTTGGAGGCTCCTCTGTAGATCTAGCCAATGGAGATCTCACTCTCGTCTCTACACCAACTATTCGCTCGGCGACATCCGAGTCTGAAGCATCGAACAAGAAGCCCTTGCTCACGCTGACTGTGGGCAAGGCCGCCTTTCCTTTATACAAAGATACGGTGTTTGGGACGGTCGAAGGAGATGAGAGAGTATACATCTTCCAGCCTGACCTTGGCGAAGATGTCAAAGGGTATGTGCACTCCTGTTGTGTAATCGTGCAAGCCCCTGATGCGATCGTTGCTTGTGCGTGTCAAGCTATGTGAAAATTACGCTTCCAGAGGGTGTAACTCAGGAGGGTTCAGAGTTTTGGTCACTCCAAGAGCGATTCGAAAAGATTCTCATCGATAACGGGTTACTGCAAGTGAAAGCTGGAGGAGACAAGCCTGCATCCTAATATCCCACCATTCCTCGTATCTTACACTGTAGGGCCTCTCATCGAGTGACAGGCCCTCATGGACGGCTATTACCTGTACGTTATCTGGACTAAAACTGTTCGCAGTACGCCTGTACACTTGAGCCCCGAGCGGACCTGGAATTCGTCAGCTTCCTACTACGCCGCATTGAATCCAATTGAATACATACAATGATAATGTAAAGAGAAGTATCTAAGATACCTCTGGGATCCCCTCCATCTTCCCTGAGGAATCATCACCATTCAATCCTACCACTCGACTAGTATGCCTAGTGCCTCCCGGAGACCTGAGGACCATTATGTCTGGCACACGGCGGTTCATCAGCAGATCATAGAAGCGCTGTAGGTATGGCATGGCGTCTTCGAAGGTCGCTTCATCCCTGCAAACGTCCAAAACCTTGCCGTACAAGGGACCGGACGGGCAATTGTCACCCATCGGAATCCAGTCGCTCTCAAGCAGTTGTATCAAGCTTTGGGCTATGGAAACTATAGCGTCCCTAAAGACGACGTGAACGGTTCCTGCGGGACGTGCTGCACATATTGAAGCGGTAAGCTTGATATCGCCTTTGTTGTTGTCCAAGAAGTGGTCGAGAGCGATGAAGAACGAACGGCATCGCGGCCGCGTCTCATCGTCCGAGAGAAGTGTTGGGTGTTGAGTGAACGCGATGAACGCAGTTGCGCTCGACCCAATGACAAGCTCCAGAATATTCATAATATGACGGCTGTGTGTCATGACTCCCAGCCCAGCGGCACCAGCGATTTGACGGGTTGCCCACTCTAGAGCTTCAATCGCCTCTGGAGGAGACGATACGTACTGTCAACGTATGACACAATGGAAGACTGTGCGTGACTTACCCTGTCTGTCAAACGCATAGTTGCCGGCCTCGCAACACGTGAAAAGCAAAGACGTCGGAATCCGTGCAGAACTTGTAGCGAAGTGCGAGACAGGAAGATCAGCGTTCTCGTCGCGCACTTGACTGTCGCGTATTGCCATCAACAGCCTCGCGAATGTCACTAAAAACCCGGACTGTCTCACGTCGAAGTGTTCTCCACCTGGCGCCTTCAAGGTCTCCAACAGCAGGATCAATATGCCTGCTATAGCTGGGTCATCCTGCATGTAGTCAAAACTAGACCAGTCTTTGGGCAGAACGCTGAGGAGCAAGTCCCGATGTTGCTGTGCGAAAGTGCCTCCATCGGTCTGCACGTGCGACAGCATCTTCGGGTTGACTAGTGAGTAGCGGGAGTAATCGTGGAGGTCGTGTCCGCCGAAGTCACCCAGATACAATCCGGCCCACTCCAACGCACTCTGCGTTCTGTCAAGTCGATTCAGGTCCGGAAAGCATGGGGTGACTTGCTGCAGACGGAGCTGCGGTATACCGTATGGTGCCCACGACACCGCTGCGCCATCGAGGTTGGATACACGCCCTGACATGGCAGACTGTTCGCGTGCTGACCAGAATTGCTCTAGATCGGTGAAATCGCTGACGCGAAAGCCCATCCATCGCCTTAGCCAGCTCATCAGGGTCGTCCTAAACGATATGATAGCCCCCACAATAGCATAGCTGCCACCATTCCCGCGACACATTAAGGACAGCGCAAGACGGACCAATGAGAAGAACGTGCCAAGAATATAGGTGGTGCCGATGAGGAAGAGTAGTGCGAAGAGCACCAGTGGCACAATGACCGCGCGCGCGACGATCAACACGAGAGGCAGGAAGAGAGACTTGTAGGGACTGCCCGGCAAAACGGCTGGTACTACCGCCGAGACGACGTAGAAAAACAGCGCGATTCCCAGCACGATGGCGAGCGCCAGGAGGACGCTGTGATTGAGGGATTGCACGAGGCAGATGAGCCCGACGAGGAAGAGGACGACAGATACCTGGAGCACAGCCGGCAGAAACGAGATAATCGTCTGGACGTGCCACGTCCTCAGGCCGATGTAGCGGAATTGGCGCAGCCGGATGGCTTCGCGAATGGATATCTGTCGTGGGACGGGCACTCGGCGGAGCCATTGCTGGATGGTGATGGAAAAGAACGCGACTAGAATGCTGAGCGCCAGACTGATGACCCATAGAATATTGACCGTCACCGCGATCTGAGAGGGGGAGAAGGGTATAGATGTGATCGGCACCTGCGAGGGAGGAGCGAAGGCACTGAGGTTTCCCGTCGTGAAGATCGAGAGCTGGGATGCGATTTGGGAGAGCAATACGACAGAGGTTTCGTCGGGATCTGCTTGTAACAACTCTTGCGCTTTGACTGCAAACACTGTAATCACGATAGAAAACATGCCGGACTGAACACCCAGCGCGATAAGCCGATAATTTACAACAGAAAAGGGGGAAATTTTGCTCACATATATGAGAAGCAATCCTAGCTCGTCATTCCAGATATTGATGTTATCACGGTCAAATTTTTGCATGGCATCTAGAAGTGTGGACCAAGATTCGATTTTGCCTGACCCCTGCACAACATGCTATCGCATAAACAATGGCCCATGTCACGAAAGGTGTTGCGCACCTCACGGATCACCTCAGGAGGTGATTCCTCGCTTGGCTCGACTTGTGCTACAACCTGAGCAGATAGCAGTTGTCAACATCGATATGTAACATGAGTGGAACATCCTCAACGCACCTCGGGTAGTTCTTTATCGGCTCCTGCTGCATGATCCCCATTAACGGATGACAGAGGACGGCGATAGTGCAGAGGCAAGTACTGCAGGTGGCAATGTCTAAGTAGCGTTCTTTTGGAAGAATTTGGATACGCACTCCTGTTAGCGCCACTTCCCGGTCGTCCGACATAGTCTGCACTGTCAACACTGTGTGCGATAGACCGGGACAAGCGAGACAAGGTGCGCGGTGGTAGAGATACTGTTATCATATACCCTCATGGGTATTTGTGGCAGTTGTCCAGAGCCTACTGGTCGTCTTCCATTCCTTCACTGTGAGTTTGATCACAGCTGAAGTGGTGGAAAGGGTCTTCACACGTGCAGTTCAAACGCTGGCATGTACTATGGCCATATCTATGGATGACTTCCTGAACAAGGTGATCGTCGACGTGTTGTATATGCAGTGCTCACTTGTGCACTTAAACGTTCGTTTCGCGGGTACGAAGTTACACCGCGATGATGGGAGAACATATATCCTAGAAGTCTACAAGAACAGCGTCAAACAGAGAAGCATAGATTGTAATGTTTGTGACTGGTCGGACCATGCAGATATTATGTGGTACGTGGACAGCCTTGATCTGTATAGAATCCACGTATTCGCAGGCACAGCACCTAGTAGGGGGTCACGATAGAGCTGGCATGAATAAAGCAACGAGATCAACTTCCAAAAAGGTCGCACTGAAGTCGGAGGAGTAGATAACGTCGACATTCAATCCACAGTGGCAAGAAGGGAGACCGCTGGCAATGGTGTAGTGATTCGATCTTTATAAAATTGCGTTAGCTGACAACTTATAAAGGGGAGATACCGTTGCACAAGGACCTTCATGGAGTCTGATACCGGCGCATAGAGCACGCTTTCCTTTGAGCCTCAAGAGACGAACGTCGAAAACAACTTATAAAATTGAGCGCCTTTCTAGAGAAAGTCGGGCCGTGCACGTGGCGCATCAAGCGCGCATCGAACGGCGATTTAAGTATCGTCTGCCGTATCATCCAAGTAGCAATGTGAGACGTTCAACGCTCAACGTTCACTCCGTGTAGGTGATTTTAAACCCGCGATAAGCTATATAGCAACCACACTATCAATTTCCGAATCGTCACAACCGTGATATATCCAAGAGCTTCCTGCTTCCCTTCTATTCTATCCGTATTTTACATGTGTCTAAGTATCCACGACTGACTACGTTCAAAAATTTGTACCAGGGTGGTGGCCAACCACAGTTGCGCCAATATGAATAGGCATCGCGTGTCTCATCATTGCACCTCTAAAAATCGAAGGATGCGCTGATCCAGCTTGCCCCTTCGCTTGAGCATCGTCGTCTTTGCTCTTGACAATCTGCGCAGCCAGTTGATCTACTTGCTTCAAGAGAACGTCGTGCGAGGGCTCCCGCAAACCCCGAGACCCCTTTTTCCGCGCAGCCTCGTCGTGCGCGATGCGTAGCAAGAATGACACGAACCTGTCATGCAAGACGTGTCAGCCCATCCACAACATAGCAAAAGTCATCACGTACAGTTCCTTGAGGAATGCAAAAGACCACCCATCCGTTTTATCGGACACAGCTGTCGCTGTCTCCAGTGGTTGTTCGAAGACGACACCAGTATCGGACCCAAGATTTCGAACTTTCTCCATCCATTTCAGTGCAAACGCTTTGCGCAGCTCGCTGTCGGGCAGTATGAAGTTGTATTTGACGTCGAAGCGGGAGGGGCGATTGAGGATAGCATCGTCAATGCGTTCGGGGTGGTTTGTGGTCGCAATGGTCAAGATACCATCGTTCTGGGCCTATAAATTTGGTAAGCAGGAGGTTAACGAGCTAAGCAAGAAAGACAAACTTACTAGACCGTCGAGCTCGTTCAGGAAGAACGACCGTACTTCGTCTGTCACCATAGCATCCAGGTCCTCGAGAACCAATATGCAAGGGGCGTGTTGACGTGCGTGTTCGAAAATGGCGCGGACACCTTGTTCTGGGCCCTGCGTAATTGCTCAGTTTGATTGCGATACGAGATATCGGGGGAAAACTCACGAGACGCGTAACAAACGATTTGACGTACAATGCGGCACATTCAGTTTCATTGAGTAGTGCCTTTATCGACTCCGTCTTCCCGTTCCCAGGAGGGCCTAGCAATAGGATGCCGCGCTTCCAGGTAATACCAAGCGAACTGTAGATATTCTTGCTAGAGAAGAATGTCTGCGTGTCCCGTCTCAATCCGTCCTTGAACGTATCATCTAGCACGATATCGTCCCAACTAGCTGAATGGATAGCTGTATACAGTTGCGTGTTCTTTGACCATCCTCCCCCTTCGAAGACCCAAATTTCCTCCTTCAGACTGTGTGCCCAATGATAGACTTCCTTGACGAGCTTCTGTCCAACAGAATCGTCTGAGCCTTCGAAAACAAGGTGATAGAATACTTGGTTCTGGCCCTGAGGCGTAGGCCACGTTGCCTTGTACGCCCGGAAGTTCGTCGACTCGTACGTGAATGTTGTGATACCGGCGATCACCTGGGTAAAAACTATGTGCTGTCCTTGATCGTATTGAACAACACCATGGGTCTCGGGTTCATCGATGGTGGGGGTTACATCGACAGTTGCGAGATACCCGGAGAGAGGAAATCCTGTGTCACACCATTGCAGCACCGAGAGATGATGAGAAGTCGGGTGCGCAGCTTTGAGATCCTTGATAAGCGTGAGCTGTGGATTGGGTATGGGCGAATTGAACAATGAGGTAAGGGAGGAAGAGAACGACGACGCCATTGTGTGTTGAACTTCAAGAAGAAAGGTGAAGTTAGGAAGAGAGAGAGGCGGTCTTTATAAACGACTAACCTGACTACACTAGAGGCGCCCGCAGCAGAGAGCGGGACCGATCCTAACAAAGCGCAGAGGTAGTTGACTCCAAGAAAACTATCAGATGTTTGCCTCCTGTAGATTGGGCACGTTCTGTGATGCGTTCTCCGCGGAGTCGTTGTCCCAAGGGCACCACGACTTCTCGCCCTTACACAGCCTCCTACTATCATGGGTGTCATAATTCGAGTGATCAGATACTGAGATAAGTAGTCATGAGTCTGACTGCGATCTCCTCAAAGCATACACATGAGCGTCCTGTGCACAGCAATCCTGGCTCAACGGGGTTCTTTGACCAACCGAGTGCAGAGGTCTAGGATCCGGGGACCCTGAAAAAATCAGGACTTGATCACATAAAGAGAGGCATATGACTCGTAGATATTGTACCGCAGGATGTATGACGAATGTCAATAATTGACCGCATATTGACGAGATAACGAGAGCCTCCGAGTTTATGTTATGCGATACGTCTTCAAGTCCTAGGTAATACGAAAGCACTAAGAATCAGAGTTTGTACGCAGAATGAGTTGGCAAACACACACAATTTGCGACACCGCTGAGAACGATGGTGTTACATGTGGCGTCAAGGTTACTAGTTGAGCGAATAACATCATGAATCAGAATGAGTTCAATGCGTTCTCTGCTTGTAACAGACTCGCTCCCAATCATTTGAAACTCCGACTTAGCACAGCTGTCTAAATCTGGAGGACGCGCCGGGCGTGACTGACCCTACGAGTCTATCGGTCCACTACGTGACCGAGCGCGTTAAATTAACTTGTCTTCGAACCAGTATAACCAAACGTGCTCACAAAAAATCTTCGACTGAACCGCGTCCCGATGCCTCGCAAGGAATCTATAGTCAATGCATCCTCTGCTCAAGCACAACAAGATTCGGCATCAACAGGTATCGACGCGTATGAACTTCCCAAATCGCTCGTGACAAAACTTGCGAGAGCCGCTGTAAGTATGATCCTATGGAATCGACCTTGATTTGCGCTGAGAATATGCATACAGCTTCCAGACAATGCTAAGATGCAAAAAGAGATGCTTCTAGCTGTGATGAAAGGGTCTACAATGTTTGTAAACTACCTTGGTGCGATCCGTCATATATCAATGACTGTAGCAAGCTCATATCTTCGCCATTAGGTGCTAAGTGCGAACATTCCTCCTGTGATTTATGCAGAACAGGTCGTGATAATGAGTTTACTTTGCAGCGCGCACGAAGTCGCGAGTTCGAGACAGCACAAAAGCGTGTCAGCGTCGGACGTACTCAGGGCGCTCGAGCAGATGGATATGGGCGATCTAGTTCCGAAGCTGCAGGCAGAACTCGAAGGTGCGTGAGTCACTCCAAACGAGATCAGTATTCAATACCTAATCTCTTCGTATCGACAGTGTACCGCAACAACCAGAAGGCGGATAAGAACAAAAAAGGGTCGAAGGGAAAGGCGAAAGAGGGCGAGTCGATTTCTGCTGGTCGCGCCAGCGCAAAGACGAAAGGAAAGGAGAAGGAGAAAGCCTCTGGTCCAACCATCACGATTCCAAAGCGTGCCGCTGCGAGTATCAGTGAGCCCTCGGTGCAGACGAAGACACAGGAGTCTGAACTCGAGCCTGAGTCAGAGACGGAAGACGTGCAACGACGCGACGTGGAGGACGAAGACGAAGACATGTTAGACGCAGAGACGTATGAGGACGAGATCGAGGATGATGGTGCCGTGGAAGAAGATGAAGTCGAGGACGAAGATGAAGATGAAGAAGGAGACATCGTAGATCAGATGGCCATCGAAGAAGACGAGTTACGGAAAGACGCTAAAGGGGTTGAGGAGCGCGGACACGGTTTAGATGATGATTGAGGTAAGCAATGTATGGACACGCGTTAACATGGTCCATTGATGCGATGTCTCTCAGGCCTCAAAGTTGTGTATTGCATTTTGGATACCCCAAGAACGTCATGTTGTATCATAGTCGAGGTGTTTTCATACCCATAACTACTGCTATGAATGTTGCTGAAGTCTGATCAAATGTCTGAGATGTAGGTGTGTCCTCTAGGTGTAGCAGGTGCGCTTGTAGTACGCTCTGTGCGTTCATCCTGAGGCCATTCGGTTGACGCATGTGTTCTGCTGTGACAGTTCTTATTATGCATATCATCTGACTGCAACCTGGAAAACGTATCCGGACTATGTTCAAGATCCACATTTGCCCTCGGGCCCTCTGGCAAGTCAAGTATTCTCGAGACGTAAACGACCAATATGGAAAGACCGAAGCCTTAGATCATAATAGGTACAAATAGAACCATCACAAAGCATCAACAAGCTATGTGGCCAGTCCCATTGTTGATGCCTGTTTGAAGTTTACGGCCTCTACGGTAGGTGGTGTATCCTTTGTCCGCTTTCAATTGCGAATAAGAATGCCAAAGACATCATACTTAACTGAGCTAGTATGTGGTAGTGACAGAGCCTTGGTCACCGCTGCAGGACCGCGATCTTCCAAGGGCCATGAGCTGCAAGGCGGACTTGTCGACCACCATCGGTCTAGGTGCTCGGGGTGCTTATACTAATAGCAGCCTGACAAATGTTTATGCTGAACATTATAGAAGCCGACGTTGGGCTCCAGCCCAGGCGGTACATCTGGACGAACCTGCATGAAAGGGAGGTGAGAGTAGACTGCGTCATCTAATTGTCACAGTACTGATACATCGCCTAGAGTGCAACCAACAATATGTTCTCATCTGCATCAGACACCACACTGCGAGGCGGTCGTGTGATACTGAAGGCCCTCCTCAGATGACACAATTGAACTGAATGTCGGCTCCATTGAACCGTGTATCGTCCTGAGCATGTTCCACACTTGCCTCCATCATACAGCAACAACACCAGAGGCTAGGAGTTACGCATCTCGAACTTCATTCACCTATCTTCCATTCTTTCATCTTCCCCCTCGATCGAGGTCGAAGTTCGAGCCCCAACCTAGTAAAAGCCGGTCAAGCGTGGCCGTCCAAGCTTCAAGGATGCGGTCTTATAATAGTACCATATTACCGTTACAGAGTGGTATCCATGTCTTTTATTCAGATCACTTGCATAGTGTCGCATATTGAGATCATCGCCAGTTACCCACAATCCTCATGCTGACAGGACACGTACAGTCAGAAGTTGACGGAGCGCCCAATAAGCGCCGTGGATAAACGAAGCGCTTAAACTCTGAAGGTATGTTTAAAGTCGACCAGTACGTTCAACACTGTCTGTAATTCCGTCGTATAAGAGTGGAAATACGGATATGTCAATCTCGTCGCGTGCATCTTCACCATATCCTTCTTCTCGCGGAACATCTGCGATACCACCCACAACAAGTCCGGAAGGCAGTACTGCGGCCTCATCTCCCCCGCCGGCCATAGTAGACAACGAAGACGAGGAGTCAGACGAAGAGGATGTCGACGAAGAAAAATGGGAAAAGCTTGAGCCGTTTCTGGAACGCGTGACTGTCTACGCGAAGGCCTTAAAGGAGCAGATGGACCGCGTGAAGTATACACAACCTACCCCCGCTCCCTCGTCGCGCGGTACGCGTAAACGCGCACGCGAAAGCGTGTCGGACAGCAGAACCGCCAAGAAGATGCGGCAGGATATGTCGTCAGACATTGTCAGTGATCAGGAAGGTGGAGAGAGCGAGACGGAGCAGTCCCAGTCCCGTTTCACCCAACCGGTTCTGGTCACAGGTGCAAAACTCAAGGATTATCAACTAGAGGGCGTAGCCTGGATGACAGGGCTTTATAACAATGGTATCTCGGGGATTTTAGGTGTGTATCAGCATCCTTCGGTTCTCATCCACTATTACTGATTTTCTCGAAGCCGACGAGATGGGATTAGGAAAGGTGAGAGTTGCGTTGGATTTGTGGTTTCCGAACATGGCTCAATGACGTGCATGTTAGACCCTGCAGACGATCGCCTTTCATGCCTTTCTTCGGGAGCGGACACCAGCTCCTTTCTTAGTCGTGTGCCCGCTTAGCGTGCTACATAACTGGGCATCCGAGTTTCAGAAGTTCGCACCCGAGGTGCGCGTCTACCGTTCTACACGTTCTATGACATTTGACATATGCGATGTTGTAGATTCCAGTGTGTGTATATCACGGAACTCGAGAGGAGCGCGCAGAGCTACGACGTACCAAAATGGTCATACCGGCAGCTGACCGCGAGAAGTGGTGGCGTGGCGATGTGTCCACGACGAACACTAAGGGCAAACGAAAATCGACCAAGCTGGTCAAGAGGACAACCAAGAAACATGTCGCAAGCACCAGTACGAGCGGAGTCGTCAAGTTGCCACCACATCAGAAAACAACATTTCCAGTCGTGCTGACTACCTATGAGATAGTCATCAGGGACAGCACCGAGTTAGCAGCATATCGCTGGGGATTCGTCGTCGTGGATGAGGGTCATCGCTTGAAGAACATGGAATGCAGGCTCATTAAAGAACTTAAGTCTCTAAATGCCGATGCGCGCATGGTATTGACTGGCACGCCACTGCATGTGAGCGCAGTCAACATGAAGTCTATAGGCACCGCTGACGCATTATTTGCAGAACAATCTGGCTGAGCTATGGTCATTGCTCAACTTTGTGCTACCTGACGTATTCACCGATCTCGATACCTTTCAAGAATGGTGCGTATTCCTATGCTGTTCATTCATAGTCGACTACTTAGCTTAGATGTGACTCAGGTTTGAATTCCCCACCTCAGGCAAGATAACCACCCCTCGCACGACAAAGCTCATCAACACTCTTCACACGATCCTTCGGCCGTTTATCTTGCGTCGTCTGAAGGTGGATGTCGAGACAGATCTTCCGCCAAAGAAGGAATACGTTCTTTATGCTCCGCTGTCAGTACGACAGAGAGAGCTGTACGACGCCATACTGAGAGGAGGACTTCGTGCAATGCTCATGAAAGTGAAGGGCTCTTCCACTGCGATAGAACTCAAGGACATGAGCGGGTTGACAGATGAGCAGGTGGATGAGAAGGTCGAGAAAGACGATGGAGGGAAGCGGAAGACGAGAAACGCCCGTAGAAGGAAGAGTACGGCAAAGAAGACTGCAGATCCTGATGGCGACGATGACGAGTATTTCAGAAAATTGGAAAATGGCGAGTTGGAGCAAGAACGAGAGAAGGAAAAGTCTCATGCAAAGACTGAGGAGGAAGCTGGCAGGGAGTGGCAGTATAAGGCACAGCGTGAGTTTTTACGAAACGGAATCATCGACGATTGACTGATGTCAGTTCCCTAACCTACAGTGAAAAAGATTAACAACATGAAGTTGCAAAATACCGTAATGCAACTTCGCAAAGTGTGTTCTCACCCCTTCCTCTTCGACTGGCCGATCGATCCGCGGACAATGCAACCCATCCTGAATCACGAGCTCGTTACTGCAAGTGGAAAGATGATGCTGCTCGAGCAGCTTCTTGATGAGTTATTCAAACGGAAGCACAAGGTGCTTCTTTTCAGCCAGTTTACGACGATGCTCGATATCATTGAGGTACGTAATTGGTTATGTGTTCCCTGTACTATTTTTAAAGCGGTACATTCCAGGACTGGGCACGAGAGCTGAAGGGCTGGGTCATATGTCGAATCGATGGGTCCACATCCATGGCTGACCGACGAGACGAAGTCGACCACTTCCAAAACGGCGGAGAGGACTCCGATGCGCCACGTCTCTTCCTTCTGAGCACCCGCGCGGGCGGCCTAGGTTTGAACCTCGTCGCAGCGGATACAGTCATATTCTACGACCAAGATTGGGTACGTCCCTCCACATCTCTACCCGTAACATCACTAACCCGTACACATCACCCAGAACCCCCAAATGGATCTGCAAGCACAGGACCGTGCACACCGCATCGGGCAGACGCGGCCCGTGCTCATCTTCCGGCTCGTCACCGCGCACACGATCGAGACGAAGATCATGCAGAAGGCGACGGACAAGCGCAAGCTCGAGGCGCTCGTCATCGCGAAGGGCAAGTTCCGCGCGCCGGCGGGCGCAGCGACTGCTGGGCGCGGTGCGGGGAAGAGCAGGGCGGAGACGATGGCAGAAATGGCAGCGGAGCTGCTGCGTCTGGAGGGCGAGCAGATCCGTGTGGCTGTCGAGGGGCAGAGTGTGATCAGCGAGGAGGAGATGGACGCGCTGCTGGACAGGCGACCAGAGGTCTTCATGGACAGAGGGAAGGGTTGGACGTCGAGCGAGGTGGCGGGAGCAGAGAGAGAAAAGAAGCTTGCGGAAGGCAAGCATGCGTTTGCCGTGTATGAAGCACCGGTGGATGAGGGTGGCGCTGCCTTGGCGGGGATGATGGGGGAGGCCATTGAATGATTCGTCGAATCTATGGACGACAGACAGCTGCTACTTCAACACACACATGATCGTTTTCCTGATACCATTCACCGTTCCAGCACAAACTATACATCAGCAAGTTTTAGATCCATACTCGTAGGTGGAGACACATCCATTATCATTGTTTCTACTCTATTTATGTTTGTATACCATCATTTCCTGTTACATATGAATATCGCATCGGTTTCAAACGGGTATCTCCTTCCATTCACCGCCCTCATCCTTCTGTTTATTCACAAATGTGTCCATCTCCTGCACTCTCGGTTGAATCTCCTGCTCACCAGCATCCGACAGCGGTACATCAGCAGCCGCTTGCGCAGCACCACGCGCGACCGCCCCGCCTGTGACAACCTCCCCAGCCTGACCCACGGCCCCAGTAAGGTTGCCCGCAGTGTCCGCAGCCCTTCCGCCAACCACCCTCGCCTCTGGACCCCACTCGTTTTGCACGACCTGCCCGACGGCCTCGGACGCTCCGTCCGTCACTTCTCCTACACCCGCTCTGATCCCACTTGAGGCCGAGTCGTACGCCTGTGCGACAGAGCCAAGCGCCTCCTTCGTACTGGGCGCGATGTTCACAGGGCCGACTTGAGCGGACACCCATGCACCTGCGGAGGAGGCGACGTTGGAGACAGATGAAGAGAGGTTTTGCGCAGCGGAGTAGAGGGATTGTGTAGCCGACGCGCTCTTCGAGGTTATTCGGTGTGTGCCCGTGGTGAAGTTCACTGGGACGCTCGTAGGAGGGTACTTGTGCAGATACCTTGGTAAATAGATAGTCAGTCAGAAGGAGGATCGAGGAGGGAATGACGAGGGAACTTACTCTGCTGTGGTTTCACGAATGGCTTGGGCCGTACTAACTGCGTCCTCCCTCACACTGCGCCCAAGTTCGTCGCCAACTGCCTCAATACCCGTTTTCAATAGCCCGTGGTCTATCAGGATTTGCTCGAACTTCTCCTGAAGGCGCACAAAGCTCGGTTCATGTGTCACCACTTCCGGGAGTGTGATCTTCAAAAACCTGTCCGGCTGATCAGAAAAACGCAGGGTGTCACCGTATCGTCGACTTACCCAGTACCGACTTGAGCAGATTCTGGAGCATCAGCCTCAGGGCGGAAGATATACACTCGTTCTTCATCTGCTACAGTTCCAAACAAGGTGTCTTTTTGCAGGGGAAACGACGCCTTGCCCACAGAAAGGATGAGCACTGAATTAGGGCGCGCCGCGGAGTTGGCTGAACTGAGCGTGAGGTCGCCGCGCACCAGCTCGACGTTGGTCTCGCCTATGACATGCGTAACGTTGACGTCGGGTATAGTCACGGACTGTGTAGCGCTTCCGGCCGAGTCATCGGCTGCCTTGAGCAGACCTTTGTCCACCAGCATCTCCTCAAAGCGTACCTGCAGACCGCGTAGCTGCGACCCTGAAATCTTCACGTCTTCAGGAAGTGTAATTTTGATATAACTGTAGTGACAAACGTTATAACCATGTCATTCGAAAATATGTTTGTCGCGTACCCAGCCAGAGCTTCGTCTCCAAGTTCAGGTTCGAAGACGTACATCCTCTCGTCACCAGCCACTGTTCCAAACACTGTGGTCTTGTACAGAGGAAATGCGGCTTTGCCAATAGTCATGGTAAACAATGGTATTTTATCTTGGTTCTCGGATGGGAGTGCCAAAGCGAGCGTGAGCTCGCCATGAGCGATGTCAAGTGATGTATCGCCGACAACATGGCTAGCGGTCGTGTCGGGTATTGTTATGGTTTCGCTAGACATGGTGGTAGTTCGTTAAGAGCTCTGGACGGAGATTTTTGAAACCTCTGGCAAATATTCCATGTGCGAAGGAGCGCGATGACGAAAGGTGGATCTGTGTCATCACTGTGACTATAATTTGTCACAGCAGCAGTACTTGTCGGCATTTCACTGTAAATTATACGTATAAAAAACAGAAGTATGGTCATTCAGCTAGTTGAAAAGGCCACAAAGCGAAACTTGTACCGACAATGAGCACGCTTGTCTCGATTTATCGCCTGTCAACGCGTAATAACATGGTATGTTCGCCTCTTGAGAGTCTTGTATAGTTGATATATGAACATTTGGCATGCGAAATGTGGCGAGAACGGTGAGTGTAGGCGGCATACGACGCAGTCAAGAACAAGCTAAGCCTCAAAAGACTCCTGGTGAGCAGAATATCCTAGAATATCCCGAGGCTCTGAGCGCTGAGCAGGGTGAGAACGCGCTACTCATACTGCATTACCTTGCTTGCAAGGTATTGATGCACCTCTTTAATTGTGGCTGTGCTCGTAACACCCGGCTTCTTCCGCTGAACAAAACAATAATCCTTCAGGAGATTCTTCGAGGCTCAAGGTTCACAGTAAACAAACGTCACTACAACGAGTATCGTCTTCCACCGCTTCCCCAAGCAAGGTCAGTACCGACGGCAGTCGGTGCTCATCTCGTGAGTAAGATTCGGAACAAATAGAAGTAAACAAACAGCGCGGTAGTCTACGCCTCTATTTTGTACATCTCCGTTGACCGCTAGTCAAGGAATTACAGAGGCCGGGATCCGTCCTCAAGCTTCAAGCTTCAAGCCTGTTGATCCCAACATAACATGGAGAACGCCTATAGCTAAAGCCTATAGCGGGATAACCCGAATAGTCTTTCCGCCACGGTCCCTGTGATGACGGTGCACATCGGTGTTAGTTCTCCACATATATTCCAGAAAAATATGGTTTGAGGCTGGAGCTCTCTCTCGTAATAGTATCGTTAGTCATGGCTCAATGAGTAGCTGACCAAATTCGCATCCTCATCGGTTTTTTGTTGTCTTTCTTCGGTAGAATTGGTGGGATTGTACCTGGTTTGTGCCTCGTACGCAGCACTATGTGACTGGTTGCATGGAATCCAGACTCTCATAGTTCGCTCTTCTTACCAGTAGTCCCTGCTTCTTGCGGAACAAGCACGAGGATTGTGTCCGTTGACACATTCTACCCGCCACTGAGCGCAGGTCTGGGCCGTCACTCAAGAGCATTATTCCCTGTTTTGCTTTCATACAGGGACGTAAAGAAGGTGAGGGACGGGAGCAGAAGAACGAGAACGACCTATCAGCGAGGTGGCTACTATATTCACGGCTCAGACACCCACGAAGCAACTTCCGTCTGAGTAAAGAACACAAAGTAAAACCGCAGATGATACAATGTCCTTCGCACGATCTCCGTTGCAAGCAACCTACAACAAACGTAGAAAGCATTCGGGGCCCGGTTGGATACATAACCGGAATTGGAGTATGTCCAGGTCGACACTCGATTGCACAAAGAAGTATAAACATGTCTCCGTAGATTCTACAAAACCGTTTCCGGAGATATTGCTGTTTCTGACATCTTCTTTATCACTAATCAAGATCTATCTTCTTTGAAGTGGAAGAGCGACTGACACGCCTGAGATTGACCAAAATGGCTACTCTTCGAGATGCAGTGAGAGATCAAAGTGGCCCGAATACTTGTTGACCTTCGCCCATTCCACAATCATATCGTAGTTCCGGCACGAATGGACAACGTCCATATCAATGTAAGCGCGGCCTTTCTCGTCGCTCCATTTCCAAACGATGGGGCTGTTTACAAAACATGTCAGTAAAGCAGTCGTCGCCAGATCTGAGGCGTACGGTACCTAATGTCTGAGGCACACATAAGTCCTTGACGTATGCTGTCCATGCAATGGCCGAGATGGACATTGATGTTATCTTTGGGGATATTGCCTAAGTCACCTGTGACGGGGTCAGCATAGTGGTCCATGCGCAGAGCTTTCCGAATAGTGTTCTGTGCGATATCATTGAGACAATGCCTTACGCAAAGCAAATGCAACGCACCAGACAGTGAAGCTGGTGGAACACGGATAACTGGATGATATGATAGTCGGGGTTCGTTGGAATGGAGAGTGTCCGGTTCACTAGGAGCCGAGCTTGGGACTTTGGGATCTGCGATATTCCAAACCCTACTCTTGTATGTTACGCGATTGCATCGATACTACCCAACACCCGCTTACCATTGTAGAGGTCGCCCCAAGCTTGATCCACCTCGTCGGACGGTTCACCTTTATATGGGTTAGGCCTCCAAACGTCCTCATGCCATCGTATTGCTTCGTATACGATGGCGTCTTGGGCAGGTGCTGGAAAAGCAAATTGAGCGATCGAGAGTGAGAATCGACGTCGCGTGCACGTACAGTATACGACTTGGCAGTTTGGCGGCCTTGGGTGCCATTGAAGGCTTGCAAGCCAGCCTGCAAGGAGAAACACGATTACGAGACTCTGAGTAGCAACTACACAGTAGTGTACACGAGAGTATGTTGCTTTCGTAGGCTCGTTAGTCGCGGATTCCTCCGCCAGTTCACCGTCAGAGGCGGGCAATAGCTTGTACTTCTCTTCAGAGTGCATGGTGGGGGGATGCCAGAATCTCCTGCCTCGTTCATCTGTCTTGCACTCCTCAAAGTCTGCACGTGTTCCATAGGATGTGGGACGTACCACCGATGTGCGATCAAAGCCGGAATCTAGACATCGCACGCTGATGTGGCGGAAGCAAACGTGATACCACTGCCATCAAGTTTGCCGATTCTACTCACACGCACCAGGAACAGAAATGAATGGTATGAGGCGAACCAAAGCGGGCGAGACTGGGAGAGAACCAGTAAATTCATCCGTCTAGGCATACCGTGTCTCAAAGAAACCGTGAAGGGATTGGGCACTTCAAAGGAAGCAGCGTGTGTATCAGCTCACGATTATCCGCATGGTCGTCAAGTAGCAGATTGGACAAGACTACCAGAAGGAGATGTGTGTTCGCGTTATCAAGAGCTTCCTGCTATGAACGTAACGTAAAACATACCTGGGAGGTCGACATGCAGGTTCTGGATCCTATTTTATTTATGTAATAAAATGTGAATCGCGAACGGTTAAAAGGCTGGCTGGGATAGCTGGTGAACCCCATCTCCAAGCACCTGTCTTTGAGATACCACCTCAGTCTTAGAAATTCACCAGATTTCTCTACACCTCACCTCACAATGAAGTTCGCCTCTGTCGCTCTCATCACTCTCTTCGCTTCCGCTTGGTACGCAGTTGCGTCCCCGGTCGCCGATGTCCCCGTCGAGGCTGTCGAAGGTAAGTTCGACCAGTAGCATTCAGTCTAGCTGTACTCATGCGCTATTCTCTTGCAGTCCCCGGAGAGGACAGCGTCGACAGCATCAACATCATCGCATTCTACTAGACGGTATAAGGGCGCACCGTCATGACGAGGTAAACGGCATTGGCATTGGCCCAAAGGATAAGACTGACCCACTTTCCTTTTTTGCCTTGCATAGCTTTCGCAAGGTGCCTGTAGGATGAGACTCTGGGGTTATTAATTTCCTCAGTCCCGTTGTCGTGGTATCCAGTACATAGCAGATGCTCTGATGAATCATAATGTCGCTAAATTGGGTTTATTTACTTACCGTTGGTGAAAAACCGGCTTGTGATCTGTGATTCGTTCATCAGAGGCGTCAGAAGTGATAGCTCACACGGAGATCAGCACTCAACACTAACCAATACCCGCAGTTACCCTGGCACGAGGCTAGACAAGTCTCTCCTTCAAACTAGTAAGTAATCAAACTTCGCGGCAGGACGGTCGTCTGGAATCATCTATGTAGTCTTCCCTACGTGAGCAAAGTGCAGTATATAGCCAATTTATCAGAAACAATCTTACGTTCGTGCGACAACATGATATGCTTGGATGATAGGACGGTGAGACCGGTGCAGCAGCTGAAGGCAAGTGAGAGAGAGTACTCAATCGCCTGATGGGTACCATTAGCGCCCAGAGAACCACCTTTGGGTCAGGCCGGCGTATGCCGATTGGCCACAATTGAGATCAACCAATGAGTGCACGTACCCACCAGAACATGCAACTTACAGCCACGAGTGCTGAATGCACATGTGCGGAATACAACAGCGAATCAAATGCTGAAAATTCTTAACAGCCATATGTGATAGATAGTGGAGCCTCATCATGGACCATTCATCGTCTGTGGGATTCCTTGCGGTGTTGCCTCATGCCCATCGTTGTGCTGTAACTCTGTCGAGTGTCAGACAGTAGAAAAGGGAACAGATACCTTCCGCACTGCGCTCCACCGGAAGAGCCGAAATTAAGCCTTTTGCAATTAGCTTCTGCTTTCGCACTCGACACTCCACTTGTCGATATGGTTGGATGATAACCGCGCGATGACCTGGAATGCCTCCGTATCCAGGATTCACTGTCAAGTTCCCAGACGTGGAGGCTCCAAGGCGAAGGACGTGAGTGAAATCCATGGAAGTCCGATGCAACAGCGACGCGGGTGCTATTGTCACAGCTATGATCCCACGGTAGACTTCTATATGAACGCTGGAAGCATAGCAAAAGGCGAGTCATATGCAACGTGCTCACCTCAGTTACGTTACAAACTTGTCCTGAAAGAAACATGGAGCATAGCGCGAGACCGCTACATAGTCAGGGTATACACATTCATTGAGGCAGAAAAGCTAAGAGGTATTTTCCGTCTCAATTCATGAAAATATGACTCAGATGTTCTTGCAGGCGCCTCCGTCTTCCTCGCGCTACGTGGAATCATCTCGCATCGTAGCACAAGTAGAACAAATGCAGGTGACATGAAAATAAGGCGTGAGCTTCGTGCATGGGACTCGCTCTCCCATGTGTGAAATTCAGTCAAAACTGGCCGTAATTCGCTGAGCTATCTTTCACTCTGCAGTCCGATCGCGATTGTGACACTCTTAAAGCACGCATGAGGTGAAGAAAGTGTATTTATCCTCCCCTGCCCTCCCCTGCATAATAAAACTGTAATCAATGAGTCAGTGTCCTGTCTCGCCAAATCTGGATGCCTCAAGGGATTTTGTCGAGACAGTGACTGAAGTGGTCTCTGAGAAGAGATTGCCTAGGTCGCCTGGGGCGGAGTCGGCACCATGTTCCGTATGCTAAGCCTTATGGTATTCTATGCAGAGATATGCACGAACTGGACGGCGAATCCCGTGGAATACAAAGTCCAGATTATACGACACTTGCTAAAACATAAAGCGGGCAGAGTCCAAGCTTATGACTGTAAAGTCGAAAATAGGCGACAGTTTGTTCCAGTATCTTCGCGCTTGTAAGAACTCGGGTGGCATCGAAGGCTTGGAAGCCATTCTGTAAAAAGAGACAAAATTGTGAGCATCTATGGCGCAATGATTCAATAGTGTATACGAACTAGCACTGCCTCAGTGATAGACAGAATGGGGGGTTCTCCGCCGATTCACCAACGGGAGTGGGCAGTCGCTTGTGCACCTCCTCATGTCGGTGGATTGCAGCCTCGGAAAACACTCTGAAGATCTGCACGTTTGCATAGTATGCATGCCAACGACATACCAGATCCAGACATCACATGTTGATGCAACCTCGGGATGCGTCACGCAATTTCAATTTCCACTGAACGTGTCGGCCCTATTCACGCAAGATCAACCGATAGCACAACGCCACAATGGATGGCGTGAGCGACAGGGTCGGGGTTGATACAACACGATCTTCTGCTCATGCCTAGCGTGGTTCTAGATAGACCACATAGGAATAAATGTATCGGAAAGAAGCAGATCGTTGCTCCACTCACAGACGGTGTCCCGCAGTCAGGGTATAGGAGGCTTGGACACGGCTGTCAGAGAACGTGTCGAACTTGCACAATTGTGCGCACCACACTTCAAAGATGCTGTCAATGACGGGTTTCAAATGAATATCACGCAAAACATACCGAGTAACTGCGAATGCAGGGTATGAACCTTTGAATCGTTCGTGTGATATCTGTAGACAGTTAAAAGGACGAGCAGGACGGTAGAGAGACCCCATCTCCAAGCACCCACCTTTGAGATACATCGCGTTTCTTTGCAACTCACCTCACAATGAAGTTCACCGCTGTCACTCTCATCACTCTCTTCGCGTCTGCTTGGTACGCCATGGCGAACCCGGTCGCGGACACCACTGTCGAAGGTGAGTGTCCATGTTAGTGACAACTCCGTTCATACTGGTACTGAAGCATCTCTTGAAGTCCCTGGCGAAGACAGCGTTGACTCGATCAACATCATCGCCGACTATCCGCACCACTTCCCCTGAACGCAGTCACGAAGAACATATGATCATCAGAAGGTAAACAATAATACTCATCGTGCAAAAACAACCCGGACTGACTGTTCTCTCTCTTGTCTCTTCTTTGATCTCTTCTTCGGCCGTAAAGCGTCCACAGAATGACTGTAAGGGAAGACACTGGGTCATATTAGTTTTCTGTCACGCAGTTATTCAGTACATACCCAATGCTAGGATGAATCATCATGGATATACAACTTTTCCCGTATGAAGCAATCTGCATAAACGTCGTCAAAAAATTATCGCAGGATGTTTCGCTAACCATAGATATTATCGCTACCTCGAGGGGTTGAAGAGCGATCTGACGGGCACGTACAAGGTCAAGGGCATCGAGAGGACGATCCAACATCCGGTGGTATTGTCGCGGGAGACTCCGTAAAAGGTACTCGTTACCCAGATCAATCTTATTAGTACGTTTATTCGTCAGAATTATTTGTACAGGCTCATTCTGCGTTTGACTGACAAGACGGTGAAATACGTACAGCATTGGGCAAGTGAAGCATATGCGCAGGCTTTTGCAGGCGCTTCATGGCTTTGTAGTCTTTCGGCAAAGCGGCCGGCTTATGCCGGTGGCTGCCGCTCGCTCTGAGTTTGAACGCCTGAATACTCTGCGCAAGTAGACGCAAACGACGAACATATTATATCTGAATATGTACGTCTCGAAGTTTTTAGCAACGTTCTTGACGTCTAGCAAGTCTTCGTTCAGGTAGACGGACGCTCGTGGATGCCCGTCTTCAGATTTCGCAGGCGTAACAGCAGGCGGCCTGCTGATGACAGTCGACGTGTTCGAGTGATTGCTCGCCTCGTGTTCTCTTGCGTTGCGGGCACATGCCTCCACATGCCTCCCATTCTAGTAACCCAATCCGACCGATCTAGAAGCCATATAATAGCGGACGACGGCTTTACCAATGCCTAAGTAGTCTTTTCTAACCCTTTTGAACGCGACAAACTTTACTGGCAGAGATACTTGGAGGTCTAAACATTGCGACAGGTATCCTCCACAAGAGCTACGGGTGCCGCCAAGCTCCCGAGTCACTTCGACCAAATGTGAAATGTGCGTACGATCGAGCTTGCCGCTCGCTGCCAAGCTGATTGCTACCTAGACTTCATGCATCTTGACGTGGTTCTCCCAGGCTGGTATCACGGAACACTGTCATATGAGAGCCCAGTCAGCCTCGTATGATGATGCGTATACAACTGGTACACGGATGTACA
Organism: Phlebia tremellosa; assembly: GCA_011032875.1. Taxonomy (NCBI): domain Eukaryota; kingdom Fungi; phylum Basidiomycota; class Agaricomycetes; order Polyporales; family Meruliaceae; genus Phlebia; species Phlebia tremellosa. The sequence goes on along the minus strand of JAAIFI010000039.1, from coordinate 38,661 downwards.
CTTCGACAAATTCATCGATAGATATATGGAATGAGTGAAGCGAGCTACGATATTCAAATTACTGATCTTCAGGCACAGCGACACATACATTACTGATTTCATCGCACTAGGACGTCAAACCAAGCGGCAGTGACTTTCGGGACTTACTATGGCCTGAATTGTTATATGTCTCGGCTCGTCGATCGTAGCATCCGTATTCGTGCCGGTCATCAGATCAAGCTGGTCATGTCACCTCGCATTTGACGGGCCCAAGGCGAGTAACGACCGCAGTCTGGTCTTTCGTCATTGTACTAACGGAGATAGCAAGGTATACCCTTCTCAAGTGACCTTACGTCGGGAACGTACCCTCGACGCTTGTGAAAACCATCAGGACGGAGTCTTTCGACGCTCGGTCCTGCTATGGATCGTTGTGAGTCCTCTTTTATCTATCTATCTGCGCGATGCTCATTCACCGTACGGAACATGGTATATTTCGCAGCATACAATCCTGACAGTGATCAGCGGTCCGGTTGTGTATGTGGCAAGATACTATGTGTCCCGCCTAGTGGGATAGCGGCATAATTGACCTCTGAGCGTACTCTGAATCACTTACAGCAGTATGTGTTCGAATAAATTAGAGTTAGCATTTTAGATGACATCTTCTACGCTGTAGTTGCCATCCCGCCATACTTCCATAATAGTAAGTCCCCGATGAGTCCCGCCATACTTCCATGATAATAAATACCACGAGTCCCGACGATCGACCCAAGCGGGCGAGTTCGTGCCGCTAAACGGTACCCTGCGGTCCTTGTCGACATCGCGTTGAATAAACCTGATAGGCTCATTTAAAGGTCGAATATTCTCTGGATTTGGATGCCGAGCACTGTATTGGATTACCTGGAGAGTTCTCTCGGCCTCGGAGCAGACAGGTTTCGATGGCATGCCGACGGCAGTACGCGCAGTATTGCATTGCAATAGATTTCAATTGCAATTTGCTCTAGGTCTGCTGAGTACAAAAGCACACGCTCTCCTGGACGAGCAGCCATATCTGGCTATGCTATGTTGCGTTTTTCTCTGGTCAGACACATGTGGGATTACGTCCGGTCGTGTCTATATAGCGCTCTACGACTATGCCGCCGGAGGCCATGAAATAAGACTCCTTGCTCAATATGGGCTAATGAATCACACGCACTTCTGTGTTGCCATTGGCTTACACTTTCAGGAGAACCCTCAGCGAAGCCAGCCTCTCGATCTGTCGTTACGGTTGGATGATCCCCGCGTGCATGTCTGGGATGCCTTGATATCCATTATTCCCCGCTGCGCTCCCAAACAGTGGAGAACCACAGGCCAGGAATGTGAGTAAACTCACGAAGGGCGTTACAACAGCGACGCGGCTCCATTTCCCGCTGTCACAGTACCCACGATAGAGTTCTGTACTTACCGCAGCAGGGACAAGCAACTTAACACAAACGTGGAACATTGGTGGGGCGGTTCCGGGTTCGACACATAACCGGAATACACGTAACGTCCAATTTGAGATCAAGCAGGCTTCTCCGTAGATTGTACGAAACTCTGTCCAAATATGTTTTCCGGGCCGTACGGTATTATAGACAGTGGGGTTTCCCTCGGGACCCTCGCTCATCAGCATGATCTTGCCTGTGAGATGAGTATAAGGAGGTGCACGGTAAGAAGGTTCGTTTGAATCAAATACTTTGCGGCACGTACTGAGGAGTCAAAAGCTGGATTTCGTCCAATCCATGACCATATCGCATTTCGGGCAGTGATGGACCGCGTCTATGTTTGATGAAATCGCGACGCTCCTACTCGCTCCATCGCCATACGACAAAGGTGCATATGAACGTGTTAGTAAGGCCCGCGCGAGAAAGACTTGTGTCATATGCTACCTCACGCTGGAGGCAACTCGACAGATTTTGTTCAGACGATGGCTGAGGGGGACGGGAAAAGCGCGAGGTATGTTATTCTACTTCCAAACGTCACTTATTTGTTTCCAAAACGAAACGAAAGCGCGTACCAGAGAGTGAATTTAGCAGATTGCAGACGATTGATCATGATTTTGTTCGGGGGCTGCCAATTAGCTGGACATATCCTCGGAGAAGCACGACCATTGGCTCTCGCCATCCTCCCTCTGATTCGCTTGTGAGATACCTCCCAATTTGCACGTGTTGATGGTCTGTGGGACATAGCAACGCTGTGGGATTAGAGTCATAGTCTAGACATCGCACGCAGATGTGGCGGAAGCATACGTGACATGACTTGAATCAAATACATCAACTTCACCCACACAGCAAGGAACAACATACCAATACGTTGAATTGCATGAGGCAAAGCAAAGAGGGCCAGACTACAAGAGAAGCGTAGTTTCCATTTGATCCAGACATACCGTGGTTTAAACCTGCCACGCAAGGATGTAACTTCAGGAGAGAAGCGGTGCATACAACGTCTCACAGGCTTTCCGCGCGGCCATCGAACAGCAGATTGGACCCGACTATTACAATGAATGTCAGCGCGCAAAGTCGAACGTTCTCTGCTTCAGGCGTCACGTAAAACATAGCCTTGTGGTCTGGATTGAGATTGTTTTCCTTGTTTTATTCGCACTGGGTAGCCAGAGGGAAACGTATAAGAGGGGAGACGCTATAGCAGCAGGATCCCCATCTCCAATCATCTATCATTGGAAATATTGCCTTGAAACTCACCTCACAATGAAGTTCACCACCGTCGCCGCTCTCGTCACCCTTGTCTGTGCTTGCTACGCAGTAGCTAGCCCAATCGTCAACGCCGAAGTTGTGGAAGGTGAGTGCGACTAAGAACAGTCATCGTGCTCTGTGCTAATGCACATCGACCATGAAGTTCCCGGAGAAGACAGTGTCGACGACATCAACCTCATCTCCATCTACGATGGCAAGCCGCATCTGCTTTGAAAACACATGACGAGGTAAACAACGATATTGTATTGAAGATGTGTCAGACTGACCCATTTTCTCTGCCTTCAGCGCTGTGTTCCGTTTTCGATTGCGGATCATCTGTACAACAAGAATGGGATACTTCAGTGGTAGTAGTCATGTCTTTGTCATTTATTACATACCAGAGTCTTCGGGAATTGGCATGAAAGAATACACGTTGTCCATTATTCACAGCACTCCCGTACGTGAGGACTGGTCCGGCGATGCACGTAGAGTTAAACACCGCATCGAGGTGGCAATAACACGCTACACGGGAATCGTAATAATAGGAACGCGTTCGTAGGAACCAACCTTGTGTACTTTAATTGTTCTTATCGGCCAAGAGGTGAGATAGGTCATGATAGATGGCACTGCGCTCGAAGATTCGTCCTTCGTACGCGATGCTTTGGGCGCCGAGCACAAGCCGCCGGCATGTGCCGCCGGCAGGCGCGTCCTCGCCCTGACAGGTGGCTTGCACGAGCACGACACTAATTACAACGACATCCGGGATGAAGACAATGCATCCTAACATCTCTCTTTTTCTATCTGGTGCAAGCTAGTCTTTTGCGCGTGGTGATCTTATTGTCAGCTTCGCGATCCTGTTCTGCAAAACAATGATCATAGGTCCTCGGGCCTCTATCAGGTATGTACCGATGTCTCATACAGTGCATAAACGACTACTTGAAATAACGTGTCATTGACCCACCGCCTCGTTCACTTCTCTAGTGGTATTTTCTTGAGTGACGTTCTATATCCCGCCGCAAGGGGGCCCCCTGTGCAGGCGGGTGTGATCATTCACTGTTGCTGCGAACCCGTATAGTCTCGTCTCGTCTCGTATAAAAACTATCGTGTATGGGTGCCAGAAGAATAGCCCTCTGTAGGAATCTGGAATGTTTATGCAAGAAATCAAAGCCCTGCAATAACGTTAAGCTCCTGCTAGTCGAACGTCTCAAGCGCTCACGCTGCCCCTCTTCGCCTCAAGCATGCATGTTAATTCAGATCCGTGCGAAGGGGCCATGCGCAAAACATTGATCCTACAAGCTTCGAACCTTCTCCGAATGGTATGGCGCATGTATGAATAGTGAGTACATCTCGACGAAGGCGATCTATAGACGAATAATGATTTTGAAATAGTTAATCTTCAGGTGCGGCAATACAATACTGATTTCGTCGCTGGATGTTATGTCACGTACGTACGGCTCGGAAGGCTGCCTATACAAATGCTTGTCGATCGTGCTCAGCCGTGTTCCTAGTACCGGCCATCAAATCTCTGCTTATCCCGGGCTGTCTTGCTCTTAACGGCTCCGAAAAAGGTTCACCTATTGGGCCTCCTAGTCTCGCGCGACCAGGGCTAACACTCTTACTTTGTAGATTTGTCCTGCGATGATGATCCGCCACCGCATTGTACAACCTAATTTGCGTTCAATGAGATTCACGGCCTCGCACCTGAACAGAATTGCTGACATGCTAACAGCCTATCTATTGATTATATGAATAGCGCATACATAGTAGCAGCATACGAACCGACGGTACAATGCTCATGCAGTGACAATGTGGTTATTCAGCTTTATCTAAAATTGGGACGTATTACTTTGCTGAGTCTGCGGTAGGAGGGGATGCGAATAAACCAGTCTTCTGGAAAAGGAAATTGGGTACATGATCTAGTATCATCTGGTATACAGAAAATGCCAGGATTGCGATGGACGAGTACATTGTTCAGGAGGTTGTTTGCGCCACCCGCCATACATCTATAAACGGAAATCCCGACGCTCAGCTTTGCTAAGCGCTAATTGCGCGTGGCGATCCACGATTTGCATAGGAACGGATATGGTTGGCTCGTAAATGAGCATGTCGCATGCTGCTAAGGCCCACATATAGAACAGTTCACGTGCAATTTTTTCTTACAGGTCTTTTGCGCCTTTTCGCCACATCATTGGCGTTGGCTTTGCTCCCGGCTGTGCCTCAGCGGACTCAATACTGTGTCCCAACGGAATGCCATTTCAAAGAATTGTATTTTTTGTATTATGTGTCATAGGCTGTGTGGAAGGAGTCAGCATCGCTACTTTTACCCCGAAGCTTGATGTCTACGGTCAGCAGAACTCGTATGGTCGAGGGCACTTGATCTGTCGACATGGGTGGATCTCCACGCAGGCCTGGAATGCTTGCATATCCATATTTACGGGCGCACTCCCAGACATAGGAGGCCTGGAGGGACGAGAGATGAACAAAAGCCAAAGAAGCCGATGTAACAGCGATGCGGCTCCAGTTTCCACTGCCGCGGTACCCACGAGATAAAGTTCTGTACAACGCAAGAAGCACTATGAAGCCACCGGGTTGGCAACGTGCTTACCTTACCTGATACCGACGTGAGCTGCCGGACCGGGTTCAATATGTAGCCGGAGTACATTAATGCTAAAGTTCGAGACAAATCTATGTTTAGGCTTCTCGTGTCAGAGGTTCCATGAAACTCACGTATCCGGTTCAGACATATAGATGCCTGCGATTCCCTCGGAGCCTCGCACATACTGGGATGTCAGAGACATTTCGCCTTCGAAGATGAGAATGCGACAGATGTGAGTTACATGGTGACAAGGCCTGGGTTCCACTAATACAATTACTCTTCGGCATGTACTGAATAGTCGAAACGGCCCGTAAGACGGCGGGCTTTCGCCCAGTCCACAATCGCGTCATATTTCCGACAAGAATGGACCACGTCCATGTTGATGAAGGCGCGATTCTTCTCCTCACTCCATTCCCAGACGATGGGACTGCACATGAACAAGTCAGTAGAACTGTCGGTGATGAAACTTGGATGCACGATACCTGATATCTGAGGCACACATCAGTCCTTGACGGATGCTATCCATGCAATGACCGAGATGATCCATGAGGTTCCCTTTGGGGATATTACCCAAGTCGCCTGTGACGGGGTCAGCATAGTAGTCCATATACAGCGCTTTCCGGATGGTGTTCTATGCAAAGCGGGTAAGGAGAGTACTTCACAGAAGGCAGGTATACGCACAAGACAGTGAAGCTGATGAAATACAGACAGCTGAATGATATGGTAATCGGGGTTCGTTGGAATGGGGAGTGTCCGGTTCACTAGGAGCTGAGCTTGGGACTTCGGAATCTGTGATATTCCAAACTCTACTCTTGTAAGTTACGAGCTTGCACCAATACCACACAACATCTGCTTACCATTGTAGAGGTCGCCCCAAGCTTGATCTACCTCGTCGGACGGTTCGCCTTTATATGCATTCGGCATCCAAACGTCCTCATGCCATCGTCTTGCTTCGTATACGATGGCATCTTGTGCTGGGGCTATACACGAGCGAGGTAAGAGATCAGTGAACAGTAGCGTCGAAGATGGTAGAGACCTACAATATACGACCTGACAGCTTGAATGTCTCCGAGACCATTGAAGACTTGCGAGCCAACCTGCGACGAGTAACAAGATTATCAGGCTCTGTGTTGCAACCACCCAATAAGGCGCACGAGAGCGCGTCGCCTTGGTGGTCGGCCTGCTGAGCATGGTTTCCTCGATTATCTCGCCGTCGAGAGCCGGCAACAACTTGTCTTCCTCTTCAGAGCGCATGACTGTTGGGCGTTGATAGTCTGAAAAGTAGTGCACGTCTGCTTCAACTCCAATGCAACCCTCAACACCTACACGTGTTCGTAATATGTGGGACGTACCAGCGACATACGACCGAGATGGCGGGGTACGCGTCACATGCTGATATGTCATAAGCATTCGTGATTGGTTTCGAGGATCGTGGTTCTTTTCACACAACACCACTCACGGAACGGCGCCACAATGAATGGCATGAGCGTTTGAGATACTGGCGAGACAATCAGGGAAGCGTTGTTTTCTTCCATCCTGACATACCGTGGTCCGAAATATACCGCGGGCGGAATAGTGTATCGCAAGGAAGCGATGTTCAGCTCCACTCGCAAACGATACCCGCAGTCGTGAGCAGGGGATTGGACACGGTTGTCAAAGAAGATGCTCATCTTGTCTGATTGGAGGCACCACCGAGGTACCACGCTTTGGTAATAGTGGCAATGACGGGTTAGGAGCGAAAATCACGCAAAACATACCTGAAAACTCCAAATAAGAGCTCTGAATCTCGTTTTGCTCATGTGACAAACGGATGCAGCGAACAGTTAAAAGGGCGAGCAGGAGAGCGGATAGACCTCATCTCCAAGCATCTGTCTTTGAGATACCAACACAGTCCTCAGAAATTCACCAGATTTCTCTGCTACTCACCTCACAATGAAGTTCGCCGCTGTCACTCTCATCACTCTCTTCGCGTCTGTCTGGTACGCCATGGCGAACCCGGTCGCTGACACCACTGTTGAAGGTGAGATCATGTAGACACTTCGCATATAGCGCTGTACTCACGTACTTTTCGGCCTTAAAGTCCCTGGAGAAGACAGTGCTGACTCCATCAACATCATTGCCCACTACTAGGCTCTGCAAGTGCCATGATGAAGGCGAGGTAAGCAATATTCGTCACGTATCGGATGTCGAACTCAATTTCAACTTACTTCTTTGTCTGTGCTGCGCAGCTTTCGAGGAATACCTGCAGAATCGGACGACGGGTTGCATAAGTTTCCTGTGCCATGTCTCTGTTATGCAGTCGTGTTCAGTATATACCGGATGCCTAGATCATGATAAACGATAAACGTTACTGCGACAGTTGATGCCCTCTTGAGAAGTTATTATACGATAGGTGACAGCACAATGAGACGACATACCATACAGAACCGAATCAATCGTCGCGTAGAGTTCTATCCAACACAGTAAGTTCGCCGGACTTGTCCAATAGAATAGGAAAAGACAATGAAGACCGTCGGGGACTCGGATGATACCTTCCAACGGTGGTGCACAGAAATACTGGTTCTGGGTATGCATCGGTCAAAAACGCTGGACTATTAAACCGGCGACCAAGTAGTAGAAGCGAGCTCATGACTTTACAAAGTCTGGCTTTACGAACTGTCGACTGGTTCTGTAGTACGACGTTGAAGGCGCTTGTTTGTGCATATTTATTCGGCATGTCCTGCCGGCGGCGCGGCGCGCTCTCGCGGTTAACTTGTTCTGAACCTGAACGACGATTCTGTGCTTATTACGATGATAGCAAACGACGAAGACAGTGTTTCTCTACCCAGTTCCTTCACTAGCTATGGTGATATTATAGCATCTCACCGCTTCTCACCCCCGCCGCCGGGCTCCAATCAGTCATTAACAAGTGCTGGTGGCAATCTTTTGTCAAGCTCTGGTTTGTCTTTACGCCAACCTACACTCGACGATGCACGCGAACGTGCCATCCAAACAGTCTGTTTGCGCGCCTTGCGCAAAGCTGAGACTGTGGATGGGAGCAGAGTGGGCGTGATCCACACGCTGTTTTCTGAACCCGACGCCCTAACGCGCATCGCGTCGACGATCAAACATCAGCTTCTGCTTTCCTCATATCTCTTCATCATCTCACCGAAAATCAGCACGCCTGGCACGCCGGTGCTTCTCATGGTCTGTGGCTCTTCCAAAGACTTCGTCTCGCGCGCAGACACGCTCATCGGCGCCAAGTTCGTGGGACGCATCGAGGGGCGGCCGCTGCGACAGGCCGACGGCACGCGGTGGCTTGGCTCAGTGCATGACCTGGGCTCGTCGTTCTACGACGACGAGGCCCTGTGGGACGTCGTGCGCAAGGCGGCGCGGGCGCCTGTGGACTTGATGGCGCCACCGCCAGGTTCGCTCGGGGTCGCGCAGATGCTAGAACGAGCACGGGCACGGTTGGAGCGCGTATCAGCGCAGACGGCATACAAGGAGCTACGCGACCCGACGTGTCAGTGGCCCGTCGTTCTAGTAGACATCCGCACGCAGGAGGAGCGACAGCGCGAAGGCGCGATAGGCGGGGCGTTGGTGGTGGAGTGGAACGTCCTCGAGTGGCGGTTCGACCCACGGTGCACGCGGCGCCTACCCATTGCGGATCGATATGACTTAAGGGTCATCGTGTTCTGCTCCGACGGTACTACCAGCTCGCTCGCTGCCGCGAGCTTGTTAGATCTCGGTCTTTTGAACGCAACAGATATCATAGGTGGATACAAGGCCTGGAAGGCGGCGAGCTTGCCCTTCGAGGTGGAAGTACTTGCGAAAGGCATACCCATCGAAGCATTCCGGTAGCTTTCGAGCTGCCACTCGTTTAATCCGAAGTATCTGCACTGCTATCGCTCGTGGCAAATATTCAACTTTGATGACTCAGGATCTGTACAATATGAGCTTCGTTCACGCACTATTCTTTCGAAGTTCGGGAATAGCTACAGTCAACGCATGCAAAACTCATGAACACTACGTTTCTCCAAGCCGACAGATCTGTCATTCGTCGACTGGATACCAATGTATCGCGATCTGAGGCTGAGCACTGACTCTGCCGAATATACATGCTTTCAGTGTCAGCGTGCCAAGCTTGGCGGAAGAGAACAACTGGCTTACCGAGCTATATCACTACTCTATTCATCATGATTCTCCTAACGCTCCGGTAAGCAAGCACATGTGGCCTTACAGTGTTTCATCTAAGCTGACGAGCAGCAATGTCCACTTCAGGATAAGTGAAGACTCCGATCTCATTCACGTTCCGGCGATCTTAGGGCATTTGTAACGTGCTCAGGTTCTACCACAATCGAGTGCGAGACGGATTCCCTTGTCGCACATATTGTCGCTCCGACCTCTAGCTGTCCCGCCGCTCCCCGCCAAAGCTTTACGGCTAGGTCAACATATGACATTTCAGCACACAGGCTGTCATATGAGGATAGAAAGTCTCGATGTCATCTACCGCGTTGCTACGGCCTTTTCACGGATGCCATTCCACGCGTCATGATGTCCGGAAGAGCTTTGCACTGACAGAATATTTCGGAGAATTCCAATCGAGGCACGGATAATTATTTGTAATAAGCAGAGAATATAAATCAGCACTGATGCATGCGTACTCTGAGAAGACCAGGATGCTTTGTTACATTCGGGCTCGTCTGTCGTGGGGGCGAGGCAGTTGCAGTTCTCACACGGTAGTACTGGCGCCCATCATTCTCTTCGAATTCGGGTGGTGAGCGCCACCCGAACCGTGTACTAGTAGTCTTGTCTCCAACTGGTCTTTTGCCTCTATACTCTAGGAGCGTACAACTGAGCGTGGCGATTGAACTATCATATATAAAAGCGATGTCTTCAGCGGAGGACTCTGTGCCACGATACTGCTGCAGCTACCGCGATCCACTGAACGCTCTAGTAAGCTATCTCATTATGTGTTCGTTGGTTTTGCAGGATTAATGAGCCGCTTTCGCAGCCTTTCAATGCTATCGCATCCGTCTCGATAACTGCACCCTCCAACGGATCTCAAGCTCCGTGTGTGCTTCGTATTAGATCGACAGGAACCTGCAACAAACCCCTCATCTTGACTCGCAGCAGCCTTCGAGACAAAGTGCCCCCTCCCCGACGACCTTCAATGTTGCCACCGCCAGGCCATCTGTCTTTGCATCTGCAAATGCATAACAAGATTGGCCGTGGAAGAGCTGGCGGAGTATATGGCGTGACTATCGACTTCGATAAGTCCAGTCCGGAAATCGCGACGCTTGCTATTCCGCCACTTGTGGCGAAGATTTCGCGACCAGGCCAGCATACAAGAGTACAACACGAAGCATATTACTACGAGGAGATGGAGTGCATACAGGGTGTTGTGATACCTCGCTGTTATGGGTTTTTTACTGGCGATATCCCTGCAGACTTTTCTCTTGTCCCACCTAACGACAATTCTACGAGAAATTCTACAAGAGATAGCGCCGCCACAGACGAAGGCACAAGTAACGACAAGCGGGATCAGCGCTCCGACGAATCTTCACCCCGTGATCAGCCCTCTTACGAACCTTCACTTGGTGCTCGCATCCCCGTATCGATGTTGTTGCTAGAACGGCTAGGAGACCGCTTGCCAGTCAGGAAAAGGCTTCCAGATGACATCAAGTATGTATCTCCTTAGCGGGTCTACGCTCTCAACTAATGTGGCATTCACTCAGTGCTGAGGTGCTCGATATGTACTCTCATCTTTCAGAATTAGGTGTAGATCACGTCGACATCCGATATGCCAATATTCTAGAGGCTCCGGTTTGTCCTCCTGGATGGCCTAGTCTCATTTCTCCGATGACTAAACAGCCATATCGTTTCCGCATCGTCGACTTCGACAACGCCCGCAAGGCAAACCTTTCTATGCAGATGTTCGCTGGGTATTATTACGACTATGTGGTTCGGTTATTGGACGGGTTGCAGCTCGGTTACATCATCGAACCATGGGATCTCTGAGGAATTCCACACATTTGTCGAGCAGTAGGCGTGTTTTGTATATCCATCTTTTGATGTTGTATGTTGGCCATGTATAGAACAAGCCATACAGATCAAATCTTACCCTGGTTTCCTCTAGTATGGGTGCGCCATCCACGACGTCTATGGGGTTCGAGTCTTGAACCGCCAGTATCAACGCCCCCAATTGTCGCAACCAGAAAAGACATACTATATGGATACAACGATAAAAGACGGTAGCACGCTGTAGGAACTGTGAAGCTATCCTCGGGTTTAAGCAATCCGTTCGATTTCTGGTCAATGTCGTCGTTCCTTCACCGTCAACGACGAGCAATCATATTGTATTTTCGATCTATGTTACATACACGGCTGATACTTTGATTTCGACTGCTTGCCTGTCAGAGCTCTACCTACGCGATCGTGAGTTGAATCACGCGCCACCCATTCTACCGGTGTTGTTCTCCGGCTCCGGCTCCATCGCTTACTGGTGCCGCCCTCCCCTCCCCTGACCTTGATCGTACGGAGGATACTGAGGATATCCCTGCTGAGGGTCTTGCGGCAGATATCCTTGCGGTGGGTACCCTTGCGGTGGGTATCCTTGCGGAGGGTATCCTTGCGGAGGCCCTTGATGAGGGTACGGTTGTTGGGGCGCTTGAGGAAAATATCCATGCTGCGATCCGTGAGGTGGATATCCTTGCTGTGGCGCTTGAGAAGGATATCCCGGCTGGTGTCCTTGAGGATATCTGAGACCCTGTTGGCTCGATCCCTGACCCGGCGTGTAGTATTGACCGGGCGGCAGAGCTGCTGGAGGATATGGTTGGCCCGTATAGCCGGGCATCTGCGGTTGCTGGCTGGGACCTGCATGCGCGGACGTCTGGCCTTGCCGGCTGTGCGTACCGGGAAGTTGCGCGTTTGTAGCAGTCACTGTATCCCTACGATCGCGCCGTCTCGTGCTGGAAGGCGGCGGGTTTGGTTGTGCTTGGGGTGGAGGTTGCTGGTACGAAGCCTGAGAATAATTCTGTTCAGATGCGTTGTATCCTTGGTGAGACGGCCCCGCGTTAGATGGAGGTTGCACATCGCAGCGTTGACCTCGACCGGCGCCGTGAAAAGCAGGCTCAGCTGCCTGCGGATTCACCGGCTGAATGAGGTCCACTCGAAACACTCCAGCTCCGGCCTCAAACGGCAGGCCAGGGATGACCGCACGCTCCCAATCAGCGTCTTTGTCGCCTTCAGGGCAGATGCAGGATTTGAGATCTATACCATGTGACCGGGCGTGGACCTCGTCAATTGAAGCAAAAGTCAGCCCGGCAAGGGCCTGGAGAAGGTGCGGACTCTCCCAGGACAACACTTCTGACAGGGTGATCTCTTGCGGCCCTGTCTTTACGAATAAAATGAACAGACTCCCGTTCGTAATTGCGCCCCATGACGATTTGAAGAAGTGTGATTCTCCCCATACCTGAACGTAGGACTTTGAGACAAATTAAGTATACATAAACATGCTAGTATTTACCTGCTTGAGTAGTTTGATAGATATCGAATCGTCTTCCCAGTTGAATGCGCCCGTGTCACGTTCGGCGGTGTCACCCGAGAACAAACCCCGAAAGATATTATCGGTGACTGACAAGAAGAATTTCACCTCTACAATAGCGCCGTTGTCGAGTTTGCTACCACTCTTGTGAATCATGAAGTCCGAGAAGCCTGCTTTGTCTCTTCCGCTGCTAGGGTGATCCGCATGACAAGGCCTGCCCCATTGAGGATAGAATGCATTCTCAGGAGGCTTCTCAAGTGGCCAACCAGATGTGGAACGCCAACCCGCCGGAGCATTCGTCAGAGCATTTCCTACGGTGCTCAGATAACGAGTCTGCAAGTTCATATAAGTGTGAACGATGTAAAACGTAGATAATCGGCACGTACACGTATGAGATAATTCAGTGGAGACAGCAGCTGCGCGTTTACCTCATCCTGGACGGCCAGCTCACAGTTGACTATGATATCGGAGTTCATCTTAGCGGCGTGAGAAACAAACCAACCGGCCATCCCGTAAACTGCCTTGGCCTGCTGCCCGCCATCCGGCAGCGCAATATTCGGCAGCGTCCAGGTAGTCCAATAAGTGTTGTTGGCCTCATCACGAACACCCCCTGAACCGGGGTCTGCGTAGGCCTCAAATTTTTTTGTAAGAGCCCTCGATCTCTTGACACAGCTGAGCCGTTTGCGTCTGCCTAGTGCTTTGACACTACTTGCAGTGTCCGTCGTGTGTTCGGTAACTGTACTGAGGGGAGCAGGAAGAAGAGGTATACAACAGATGTTCTGCGGAAGAGCGCAAACCGAATTGAATCCAGGAGGGACAGGAAATGGAAACCTGTCTGCATGAACACTCCGCCCAGGGGTGTCGGTATTAGTGCAAGGCGCAAGTCCATCCTGACTTGGCGTGCCGAAAAATCGGTGAGGGAGGAACAGAAAAGCCTTGCTCATGGAAGCAAAGGGGTGTTATCTGCGTACCGGGGTGGAGGATTGAAAGTGTATATATATATTCTGTTATTGCATCTTCGTCACGGGCCTTGGTCGCGTGAAGAAAGCGGCGTTCATGTACGTAGTGCCGGAGTCGCCTTCTTCTAACATACTCCATATGACTTCCATATGACTTGTGTCTTTGTCTTCGCAGACAGCCGTAGAGTGTGTGCCTTGTTCTATCACACAACGAGTCATAACGTCCAGAAAGAGCTTTGCACTGGCGAATTATTTCGGAGGATTGCAATCAAGGCACGGCTAGTTCTTTGTTCTACGCAGAGGATACAAATCAGCACTGATGCACGCGTACTCTGAGAAGATCAGGATTCTTAGCTATACTCGGGCTCGTTGGTCGTGGTGGCAACTTGCAAGTTGGCGCTAGTAGTACTAGCGCCCATCGTTCCAACTTGTCTTTTGCCCCCCCATGCTGCGGGAGCGTACAACTGAGCGTGGCGACTGAACTATCGTCTCATAACACCGATGTCTTCAGCACAGGACTCTGTGCCACGATACTGCTGCAGCTACCGCGATCCACCGAACGCTCTAGTAAGCTATCTCATTATGTGTTCGTTTGTTTTGCAGGATTTCTCAGCCGCTTTCGCAGCCTTTCAATGCTATCGCATCCGTCTCGATGGTTGCAACCTCCAATGGCTCTCAAGCTCCATGCGTGCTTCGTCGATCGAAAGGAACCTGCAACAAACCCCTCATCTTGAGTCACAGCAGAGTTCGAGACAAAGTACCCCCTCCTCGACGGCCTTCGGCGTTGCCACCACCGGGTCACCTGTCTTTGCACTTGCGAATACATGACAAGATCGGCTCCGGGAGAGCTGGCGGAGTATATGACGTGACTATCGACTTCGAAAAGTCCAGTCCGGAAATCGCGACGCTTGCTATTCCGCCACTTGTGGCGAAGATTTCGCGAGCAGGCCAGCATACAAGAGTACAACACGAAGCCTACTACTACGAGGAGATGGAATGCATACAGGGTGTTGTGATACCTCGCTGTTATGGGTTTTTTACTGGCGATATCCCCGTAGACTTTTCTCTTGTCCCACCTATCGAGAATTCTTCGAGAGATTCTACGAGAGATAGCGCCGTCTCAGACGGAAGCGCAAGCAACGATGAGCGGGATCAGCGCTCAGACGATCAGCGCTCCTACGAACCTTCACCCGGTGGTCGCATTCCCGTATCGATGTTGCTGCTAGAACGGCTAGGAGACCGCTTGCCAGTCGGGAAAAAGCTTCCAGATGATATCAAGTATGTATTTCCTTAGCGGGTCTACGCTCTCAACTAATGTGGCATTCACTCAGTGCTGAGGTGCTCGATATGTACTCCCACCTTTCAGAATTAGGTGTAGACCATGTCGACATCCGATATGCCAATATTCTGGAGGCTCCGGTTTGTCCTCCTGGATGGCCTAGTCTAATTTCTCCGATGACTCAACAGCCATATCGCTTCCGCATCGTCGATTTCGACAACGCCCGCAAGACAAACCGTTCTACACAGATGTCCGCTAGGTATAATTACGACTATGTGGTTCGCTTATTGGACGGGTTGCAGCTCGGTTACATCATCGAACCATGGGATCTGTAAGAATTTCACGCATTTGTCGAGTGGTAGGCGTGTATTGTATCTTCATCTTTTTATGTTGTATGTTGGCCATGTGTAGAACAAGTCATACAAATACATCCTTACCCTGAATTCTGCCTAAGTATGGGTGCGCCGCCTGCTACGGCGCCTATGGGGTTCGATTCTTGAACTACTACCGCCGGTAGTCAATGTCGCACAAATGTCGCAACCAGAAAAGACATACTACGTTGATACATCGATTGAAGACGATTTCGCGCCGTATCTCAGTCTTATCCCTTGCCCTCACGTCTCCTTGAACAGCTGAACACGACTGCCCATTCATCGTTCCTCGAGCGCAATGTCTTCTACCAGTGGAAAGGCGCCACAGAAGAGATACTGCTACGACTATCACGATCCACTGAATGCGCTGGTGAGCCATCCTGCAGCTTGTTTGTTTGTCCTTGGGACTAATTTTCTAGTCGAGTAGGCGTTTAATGCTGTTGCAACCATCTCGATGATCGCAACCTCCGAGCGAAAGTCACCAGTTCTATGCGAGTTTCGTAGAGCCAATGGCACTCCCAACAAACCCCTCATCTTCGATCACAGGAGAATTCGTGAGGAAGGTCCTCCTTCCCGACTACCTTCGAAACTGCCTCCACCAGGTCACTTATTACTACATCTGCAAATACAGAGCAAATTCGGCCGTGGGAGAGCTGGCGGAATCTATGGGGTTGCCATTGACTTCAATAAGTCGAGCCCTGAGATATCGACACTTGCCGTTCCCCCCCTTGTGGCTAAAATTTCTCGCCCAGGCCAGCATGCCAGAGTGAAACATGAGGCCTACTACTATGAGGAGATGGAGTGCTTACAGGGCATCGTGATTCCCCGCTGCTACGGACTATTTACCGGCGAGATTCCCACAGGCTTTGCTTTGTTTCCCGAGGAGTCCTCTGAAGACACCTTGAGCGACGACACAAGAGAATCGACTGGCTCAGATAGCGATGCTGAGGACGACTGCACAAGCAATATCGAGCTGAATCGACGCTTGAGTCAAACTCTGCCTGGTGCTGCTATTCCTGTGTCCATTCTACTGCTGGAACAACTCGGAGATCGCTTGCCAGTAGGCAAAGAGCTGCCCGAAGATATCAAGTACGTGGATTTATAAAAAGACAAGGTTTTTGGCTGACGCGACGACTGTATTTAGTGCTGAGGTGCTTGATATGTATTCCCACCTTGCAGAACTGGGCATAGACCACGTCGACATCCGACATGCCAATTTGTTAGAGGTTCTACCGTGTCCTCCTGGATGGCCTAGTCTCATTTCTCCGATGACTCAAAACCCATATCGCTTCCGCATCATCGACTTCGATAATTCTCGCAAGACTAATCGTTCTGTCCCAATGTTCGCAGGATATCATCGTGACTACGTGGTTCGCATGCTGGATGGTTTAAGATACGGCTACATCATCGAACCGTGGGATTTCTGAAAATGCTCACTTGTGCTACAAAGAGACAGATTCCAAACTGTATTCTCTTCATGCGCTGAACTGACCGTACTACCGTGCCGGTTTCAATGGTGATGCGATAGACTGTAGCGTGATAGTTTTTGAATTTGTAGGCTGTCTTTGTATCCGTGTTCACACATCATCCTTATCCCGAGTGCTCTGGATGTACCACGTAGAATTGTCCGCGTCGGTGTGTACGTATTCACTACCTTCACTCTGTTACAAAACTCGAGGAATTGCCTATTCATAATAATTTGCGCACGATAGTAACGCCTATCATTCTGTGATGGCGGACATAGTACGACCAGCCTCAGCTTCCTCGTTTGTCTCGTACGCCAGAAGCATAGTACGACCGAGGGTGGCGACTGAACTATCGTCTTTTGAAACCGATGTCCTCAGCAGAGGACTCTGTGCCACGATACTGTTGTGACTATCGCGATCCGTTGAACGCTCTGGTGAGCAGTCAAACTGTTTTGCGTCTTCAACGAATTAATGGTTCACAGCCGTTCAATGCCGTCGCATCCGTCTCGATGACTCTTGCAACCTCCAAGGGATCTCAAGCTCCATGCGTGCTTCGTCGATCGAAAGGAACCTGCAACGAACCCGTCATCTTAGATCATATCAGTGTCCGAGATAAAGTGCCCCCTCCCCGACCACCTTCAATGTTGCCACCGCCAGGTCATCTGTCTCTGCATCTGCAAATACATGACAAGATTGGCCGTGGAAGAGCTGGCGGAGTATATAGCGTGACTATCGACTTCGAAAAGTCCAATCCGGAAATCGCGACGCTTGCCATTCCACCGCTTGTGGCGAAGATTTCGCGGCCAGGTCAGCATACAAGACTTGAGCACGAAGCATATTATTACGAGGAGATGGAGTGCATACGGGGTGTTGTGATACCTCGCTGTTACGGGTTTTTTACTGGCGATATCCCCGCAGACGTTTCTCTTTTCCCACCTATCGAAGAGTCTTCAAACGATTCTTCTGTAGGTGGCGCTGCCTCAGATGAAAGCGCAAGCCACGACAAGTGTGATCAGCGCTCCTACAAACCTTCACCTGGTGATAATCAGCGCTCCTACGAACCTTCATCGTGTGGTCGCATTCCCGTGTCGATGTTGCTGCTGGAACGGCTAGGAGACCGTCTGCCAATCGGGAAAAAGCTTCCAGATGACATCAAGTATGTATTTATGAGCGGGCCTACACTAGTATCAACTAATGTGGCATTCACCCAGTGCGGAGGTGCTCGATATGTACTCCCACCTTTCAGAATTAGGTGTAGATCACGTCGACATCCGATATGCCAATGTTCTGGAGGCTCCATTTTGTCCTCCTGGATGGCCTAGTCTCATTTCTCCGATGACTAAACAGCCATATCGCTTTCGCATTATCGACTTTGACAACGCCCGCCAGGCAAACTTTTTTATGCAGATGTTCGCTAGGTACTATTCCGACTATGTGGTTCGCTTATTGGACGGGTTGCAGGCCGGTTACATCTTCGAACCATGGGATCTCTGAGGAGTTTCACGCATCTGTCGAGCAGAACGCGTGATACACTGTATATCTGTCTCGCGTCTTTTTATGTTGTATTTTAATCATGTATAGAACAAGTTATATGTATAAATTCTTGCCCTGGTCTCTCCGGAGTCCGTGTGGCTCTTGCGCCAGTGCGCCACCGCCGAGTGCAACGGCGCCTATAGGGTATGATTCTTGAACTACTACCGCCACTACCGCCAGTATCAACGCCCCTCAATGTCGAGTCTAGAAAAGACAAACTATGTCGATACAACGATTGAAGATGAAGTTGCTTCACTGCTTGAAGCAGATCCCCCAATCCCCATGCACGACTTGACAGAGGAGCTGGTGGCACTTCGAACACGCGTTCGAGGCTTGGCCCAACGCATTGAAGATCAGGAGGAGACGATTCGTGCGCAATTTGTTTGTCTTCTATCATTGACCACACAGTATTCTGGTATTCAAGTCATCGGTGACTTACAGGAACAGCTGCGCAGAGTCAAGAAAGCAGAGATCCCTTCTGTGATTGCCAACTCACGAGCAGGCACTCCGGTTCAGCTGCACTCAATTGCCGTTAGGAGTGTTTTCGAGACGCTATTTTCTCCCGCTAGATTTTTGGTGCCATTTAGGCGACCAGGACCGTTATCTCCTTGGTTCTCCGCTCTCCAAGCGAGGAAGGCAATCGCCCTCGTCTGCAAAGTCTGGCATGATGAAGCACTACCGTTTCTCTACGAGGACATTTCTGTATTCCATGCTGGTCAATTGTCGGCACTAGCTCGCACAATCCGCTCTTCGCCACAGTACTTTGGGCCCCTTATCAAGCATCTGAGGATTGCATGCTTTATACCGCAAGGTTTCGAGACAGTCGCCCGTGAAGACCTGTCTTTTCTCTTACAGTCTTGCTCATCTCTCAGAGGCATATCGCTCTGGGACTTCCATCCTCCAGACCAACTACAAGCATTACACCCGGTTTGGACCATTATACCTCCAAATATCTTCCAATTGGAAACCATTAGTCTGAATCGTGCACTGCAAGCAGTATCGGAGCCTGTCATGCCACCTTTTTTCCACACTTTTGTTAATCTCGTCTCGCTATCGATCGACCCTAGGCAGTTCAACTGGAAACTGGACCCCTTGACGCGCCCCATGAGCCTGCCGCTTCTCCAGACCCTCTCCATCCGAGGACTTGACATTCCTGAAGCTATTCATCTTTGGAATCTCCCCAGGCTACAGTGGGTAGAGCTCGTACCGCAGCCTCGGCGCGATCTGCCAGCGTTGCGGGCTAGTCTGAGATTCTTTCAGTGGCATGGCAAGAAATTAGCTCGTCTCATCGTGTCTCTGGACTATTTGACATGGGCTGAATGCCAAATGATAGCTGATTTCCTGAAACATTGCCCAATTCTGGAACACCTTGTCGTGATGTCTAGTCCTTTGTCCCAGGACCTGTATCATGAACATATATTTCTCAATACACTCCATCGAGGTCATCGAACCCCTAGCTCAATTCATCTGGACCTCTGTGTACCGCTTGACAACTTCCAACAGGACGACGACGAGGAACGCAGATCGCGATGGAAGAACGTTAGACTTATAGATGCAAGCCTCGTGGATATTCTACCAGGGCTACCTCACCTTCTGCCACCGGATGAAGTGCTCTCCAACTCGTTGCGTATACATGATATGTTTGGGCTAATCATTGCTCAAACGGACAACTACGTTGTCAAACGCAGTAATCGGTATGACGACTACCTAGAACAATACCGGCACCTAGCTGATCGTACGTATCACCGATTTCAATGACTGTCGAAATGGAGCGGCTTACCCTTGGTATCATTGCTCCCAGGTGCCGACTCTTCCTACTGTCCTTCAGATTCAGAAACATCTTGGTCTTCAGATTCAGAACTGGACGCCGAGCTGGACGACTCAGACATGGACTTGATCGCACACGGTGAGGGCCACATAATGTGAGGCACTGAGCGCCCACTGGAACAGATTCTAGGAGACCTCGACGATATTCACCCCGAATGAAAAATAGTCAGGAACTGCTGCTTCTTTCCTCTCAAATTCTTGTTGCGATATGGTCTGACAACCACCGTCCCTGAGGGTCAACACTGCCTCTAAAGAGACGAGGTAGATCTGATTCAGCCCGAGTAGGATACTGGAATCTTGGAGCCCGACAGACGAGTTGTAGAATACAATCCTAAATCCAATGGTATTACTATACAAAACATGAGTTCTACTATCAGGAGTCATCGATCGATACTCAATCATCGCCCACTGCTTGCACATGCTCGACTGGCGTCTTCTCCGACTTCTCCGAGTTGTCGAGTTCCACTGGACTCATTACAGGCAAATGAGAAGTCTCAGCTATCACCGCAAACAATGTGGCGTCAGTACTGCTCAAATAGTTATCACCCGCCGATATGATGAACTTACATTCGATCTGCTTCACGGGACCAGTGAACCACTTCCGCGCGCTGATGATCCAAAACCCGACTGAGTACGTGATGACGATCCCAACCGCCACAATCGAGTAGTTGAGTGTCTGCGAATTGACCGGATTTGACGTAGGGAGGATGAAAGCAATGGAGATGAACATGATCCAGGAGACGGCAATCACGGCGACAGGGTACGAGAAAGGCCCAAGGTGGAAAGGCCCACGAACAAAGCGTTTGGCGTACACGACACGCAGCGCTATTGGTACGCCTGCAATACAAATGGATCAATTTCTGTACTGCACGCTAAGTGAACAGACCCACCGTATGAGATGTACAGTCCGATTGTGGCGATGGATGTCGCCGCGGAGAAAGCAACGGCACTGCCTAAGCTCGGGAGTCCAAGACAGAAGCTCAGAGTACACGCGAGCCACACTGACAGTTACGATGTGTTAGCATACAATGCGTTACTCAACCACAAAATCATGTCTGACCTGTACGCACAGGGGACTTGCGTTTCGCGTCCACCTTGTGGAAGAATCGGTGTCCCGGAATACCGCCATCACGCGCGAAGGCGTACATCATCCTGCTATTCGATGTCACAGAGAACGTGCCACAGAAGAACATGGCTCCAATGACGATCACCATGAGCACGATGGCGCCCTTCTCGCCGACGGTGTCCAAGAATATTTGGGCCACGGGCTCGCCTGTAGGGCTTGCTACTGTTGCGTCTAGGTCTTGGATCGAGAATAGTAGACCGAGGATGAGGAACCATCCCAGAACGGCAGATACGCCTATAGCCATGACGATGCCCATAGGGCCAGCCATTGCTGCATTGTGAGTCTCCTCCGTCATCTGGGTGAAAAATAACAACTCAGCGAAAACTCTGTTCTACCCGGCCAAGCTTCCTTACATGAGCGCTGGCATCGAACCCTGAAAAACAGAAAAGCATCAGTTGCGGGTTCTTCGTGAAGAAAGATGATCACAAACATACCTGTGAGTGTATACTGGGCCATAAGGATACCGATCTAAGTCAACATCGAGGCCTTCAGTTCGGTTTGACGCATAAGAGAAAGACAATACTCACCACGACGACATATGCAGGACTCGCGCGTTGACTCCAACCCACACCATCGACACCAGTGTTGTCGATAAACTTCTGGAAAACAAACTTTCCTGTCTGGTGTGTAGGCGCCTTCGCGAGAATCGCGATGATAAGTGCCGTTGTGCCACAAGCATGCCACCAAACGGATACGTTGTTCAGATAGCGCAACAAATGTACCCCAAACGTATTAATCAGTCCTGCGTGCGGTTGGATTCCTGTAAGAACGAGCGAAACACAAGAGAACATGAAGGGCGTGGTACCTTGTGCGATCAGCACTGCCGCATAGATTCCTATGATGTGCTTGGGTTGAGGTTCGAAATCTGTGCCAAACGTAGCCACAGTAGCAATGAAAGTAGCAGCCGCAAAGCTGAAAGAACATTCGGTCAACTGTCTGCGAATGTCCAGATATAATTGCGTGCAATACCTGATGCCGGTCGTGACAGCGACTTGCCCAAGCAAGTTGAACCAACCCGTTATCCATGAGGCCAACGGTGCATCTTTTGGTTCCGATAACATAGCAGCCCAGAAATACGGACCACCGCTGGTAGGATGCGCACTGCATACCTCTATACCAGAGTCAGATCAGCGTGTCTCTCGACATGTCCACTCCGCCCACCTGCCATGGCAAGTCCAACCATCATGGTGAAGAAGGCTGAATGATAGTTCAGTATTGGTATGAGCTGCGACGGTGGAGAACCGTACCGACTACAACGAAGCCCCAGACCATCACAGCAGGACCTCCCGTATTCTACAGCAATACTTGAGTGTTAGCACTTCAGCGGCGTCAAGTAGGCACATACCAATCCATACAGAAAGAGTGACGGTATACCGGTGATGACGCTGATGATCGAGAAGGAAACTCCGAAATTCTGGACAGACCTCAGTTATACGAACGGAGGCGCTCGAACGGTGTTGTGCATACCTGTAGAAGACCCAAATCACGTCTGCAAAGGTACTAAAGTCAATCATCCCAACACCGTTAAACTATAGAATTCCCACGTACTTTAGTTCTTGCTTGTAGCCCATACGCGCAAGCTCAGCCTCGTCCGAGTCAGCTCTAACAGACTCGACGGTCCCAACCTCCATTTTGTGAGCTGAGTCGCTGCTCATTGTGCCGCCGTTAGGTACTCCGTCAGTGTGGGTCGTAATGAGGGATGGGGAAGATATCGTGTGGGACGGAGTACTTCTATGTTTGATTACATTGAGCGTTTGATGTGGGCAAACATTGCCGCCTATCGGGGACCTGACGTTATCTTTCCGGAGGAGATTCTTGTGTTGACAGGAATGAGGGACGAGAAGATAAGAACACACCCAAGCGCCAGCCCTCTCCCAAGCCATCAATACGGAACGCCTCTATTGCATGGACACCGCTTCCTTGGATATCTAACCGCAAATGAGACGCAAATTTCAACAGTGTTGAGCCTGTATAAATATCAACCCGATTCAGTAGAGCCGAGTACTGAAATCAGCATGAAGTCTGTAATGAGCGGTCATGAGATGCTTTTTTGAACGCGTGCAATGCGACACGCCCATGTCCCGTATCAGCGCAGCTCGACAAGTACCCTTGTGACATTGGATGCGAGTGATATCTCGACGGCATGAATGCGTCTACCTACGGCCTGCCTAGCACAAACGCAACACGAAAGATTGGGCTCACGCTACGCTATCCCGTGAGTAGCTTATGACTCGGAGATCACTTTTAGGCGTCCCGATGATGACAGAAGTTTGCTGGGAAACAATGACATCAAAGCGATGTCCTCGCAATAAGGTTGTAAGACGGCATAGGACTATGATAAAATCCTGTGCGTACATCAGCACAATGAGAATGTTTTGTGTTTTGTGTTTTGGTTTCGATGATGAAGTGGTGCAGCTTACCCGCAGGAGCAGACCTCCGATCTAGCTGAAACTTTTGAATCAATCTTGACAGATTATGCAGAATCTTGAATACTTTCAACATTACGGCAGCGTGCATTGTGCGACGTATACGATGTGCACAGTGCAAGTGAACGCGAGATTCGAATTTTGCACAGGCTCATTCCCATGGACCATTCGTCCTGGAATGTGACTCCGCCGCGCGCCACAAGCTGACAAACGCAACATCTTCGATGTCCGCCACTGGTTGAGGAAATACGGCGCTTACTACGACGAGGAGACTGAATCCGAGTCTAAGTCTTGTGCAGTTCACTGGATGAAGCAAGCTATGTTTCTCACTTCCTCCGTCGAATAAGTGCATGGTATAGTTGGCTGTTACACATGCGGAAATCTCCATTCTCAGCGGGCCCATACATGTTCTCTAGTATGTAACTTTGTTTGCGGGCTTTTTGATTGTTTTTCGTTTCAATGTCTGCGTATCATCCACTACAGACTTTTAGGCAATTGAATACACGCTTGTACATTCTTGTCATATATTCTAGTACATATACATCCAGATTTCCCATGTGATAGAATTGTTAGAACATCATCGTCTATTTTCTACGGTCACGATGCTCAGTGCGAGCAGCATGCCTGACCCTCATTCGATGCACCGTTCGGGAAGGCCGGTACACTGCACTTGTCATTCGCACCAGGGACGTCCAGGCACGGACTCTGAGTGAAGAAGTGCACAGGGCGGAGGAGGAGGTTGAGGTGCTCCGACGGCATGCTACAAATGTATGATCAGCCCGCTTCCGGTGAATACAAGACGTAGAATACGTACACAGGCCAGTCTTCAGGTCTAGGAATGTGGGTGATACCTGAGGAGTAAAGGTTAGTGCGTTTATTGCAGCAGAGCGATCGTCTCAAGCGCACCCATCGTGATATACACCAAAATATCCTCGCCGTTGATGCTCTCGTCACCCTTGGCCCAATTCGTAATCGACTCCGCGGGGGTATCCCTCGTCTGCGGCATATACTTCCCACTGGGCCAGACACGCGAGCCCTTGGGACCCTCCTTATCCCGCACGACCCACAGCGCCTTCTTCGCGAACCCAGAGCGCTTCGCCACCCACGAGTCGTCGCGCGCGAGCAGCGACGTCACCGCGCCCTTGTTCATGATCGTGTACCCGACGTTCTTGCCCGAGTACGGGTGCTTGCGATTTGGGTTCGTGATCGCCCACCGGCGGTCGAGCTGGATGTCGTAGTCGCGCGCGCCCTCGCCCGCCTTGGTGATTTGCTGCGTCTTCGTGATGAAGGCGTTGCCGGCGTGGTTGATCGCGGAGCCCGTGGGGGCGTTGGGGAGCGGGATCACATCGGTCTCGGTGACTGTATTTGACAAGCCGTCGACCATAGGGTCCACCCGGATAGAGAAGAGATGTTGGTGGTATTGGGCACTTACGCCGGGCGCGAGGGTGACGGCGAAAGGACTTGAGCCGGGAGTTTTTGGGTCCTCGGCGTACACCTGTAGGATACCCGTAAGACGGACCTCGAGCTCGATGTTGCCGTCCTGATAGAACGAGTAGTTGAAGATGTATTCTACGAACATTTGTCAAACGCAGACCAATGGTAATATAAGTCAAAGCTTACCATAATTCGCCAAAGTACAGATCATCTGTATGACGAGCCTGCGACTCCGCACAGCTTGGGAGCGACCACCAACACGGAAGTCAGTGTGTTTCCAGAGGAGACCGGCGTCCTCTTCGTGAATGCAGATCACGTTCTTTACCACGAAGGCGGACCCATCGTGCTTGACAAATGCACCCGGCTAAGACGTGGGCTTCGTGAGACAGGTTGTCAGCAGCGAAAGATAAACGCCGACATACAAGATAGTGAATCTGTCCGAGACAGTCACATCCCAAAGTCAACTCGTTCGCCATGGTTCCCATGCCATATTCACCGCTGTGCGATAAGATAAGTAAAACATCCCTCTCAAAGGAAGACACCGGACTCACGAATCAAAGGCAAACTTGCGGGGATGTGGGTGTTCCGGTGCGGCATAAGGCACAACCATCTCCGCCAACGAGAGACGGTAAATGATCGGGCGGACGACACCATCATCGTTATACGTTATCGTCGATAGGACAAGTCCCTCCCTGTGATGGAATGCTACACAGAAAGAAGGTGAACACATGTCAGAATAAAACCGGCAAAACAGTTCCCGCCCGCGATAACACTCACAGATGTGCAGCTTCCACTTTTGCCACTCGATCTCGTTACCGTTCATCTTGAAGCTGACGCCCTCCGGCTGGGTGACGTGCAGCGGCTTGATGTCGTCGCGGAACTTGAACGTCTTGCCCTCTTTCTTTGCCTTCTCTGCGATGAGGTCCGGCAGGAAGTCGCTGGACTCCAAAGGAGGCGGGATGCGCTCTCTACCCGAGGCGGCGAACGAGTCCTCCGTCAACGCCGGTGGCGTCGTCTTCGCACTCGTCAAGTCATAATCAAGCCCAGTCGCGCTGTACGTCCCAGCGCCGGCCGCGGCCTTCGTGTGCTTGGCCGGGAAGTCGATGTGCACGACCTTCTTCGTGATCGAGTCGACCACGGGTATGAAGTCCTGATCGCAGCGTTATCAAGTAGGTCATTAGTTCCACGAAACATCACGATCGAGATAACGACGCGTCTCACCATAGGGTGCGCGTACAGATTGTCGTGCTGCGAGAACCGCGCGAACAGCAGGGCCTGTTGGATGCGCTGGTGGACGGGGAACCGGTCATCATAACCTGAGACACGCGTGTTAGCACACGCGCCGATCGCGAAGCCCGCGGCGTCCAGGGGCGTGGTGTGCGTCCCCCGGCGCACACAAGCGCAACTACCAGCACTCACCGATGGCCCACCCATCCGCGAACAACTGATGTGGCTCGATACCTGCGCACATGCATGACGTCAACTTTCCACATAACACTGATCGGGGCCTGAAAGCCTCAAGCTTGTAAGAAGAAAACACTTGCCTACGTCTTTGGCTAGCTTGCGCACGCGCTCGTCTGCGCGGATGATTTCTTCGCAGAGAAGCAGCTCCTCGACCGAAATCTGGGGTTGTACACCCTCCGGTAGCTTCTCGATCGTCTCTACCGCCCAATCGCCGCCATTCAGGGCGAGAACGACACTGTACGCGTTACTGCATCCGAGGCGGGGCCCCATTGTCAGTTTAGTTTCGGTGCCAGTTCCAAGCACACAAAACATACCCAGTGACCGCGTCCACAAACTAAACCCAATGTCGATCAGCATCTGTATCTCGGGCTAACTCTGATTCGAGATGCACTCACGTCAACTTCGGCCTTGCGCACGATGGCAGTTTTGGGTGCGGGGGCTTCGCCTGTAGCGAAAGGGATCCCGAGGTGTGCGAGCACCACACGCTTCGGGGGCGGGAGGAGCGACGACGTGATGAACCGAAGGGCCTTCACCCCCGTCTTCTCCACGGCATACGTGCGCACCGCGAGCGAGACCGCGACGATCTGTCACAAACGCAACGTTCAGCACCATCAGCACCATCAGGTCGCACGCCACCGGTGCGAAGGCTCACCTCCTCTGGGGTCAGCGGATCCAGCGGGTGTTTATAGCTCGCGATCTTCGCGGGCGTCGTGGCTACGCCCGTAGCGGTGCCGGGGACGCCTTCAGTCGACAAGGGGGACGCCATGATGGGCTGTGCGATGTGTGAACAGGGGTAGATAGTGAGCTTGGGGCGAGAGATCCGGTCAATCCACAAAGTGTGAGAGGGATGAGAGGCTTCGTTGGGAAGACGCAGGTACGGCCGTATTTATACGCTGTATATCAAGCCAGCTACACACATGACCCGACCCGAGGTCGCACTGTCAGCTCAGGTTTCCGTTTAGCGCTATCAACTTGTCAAAAGTCAGTACCACGGCAATTTACAGCGAAGTGTGATATGCAGATTGCTTTACCCACCGCGGTTTCGTTGGGGCTCGACGCGCGAATGACTCGAGATTTGCCTGCGACGGACAGGAATCAGACAACGGGTGCACACCGGAAGAGCGCGATGTCGACCACCAACGTTGCGTTTAACGGAGAGTCGCCGGACGCTGCATGGTGCAGCTTCGCTTATGGGCGTTTATCTTGGCGCGCAGGTCAATAACGCAACGGCGCTAACCGGTTCGCTTGAATACCGTGCTCCTTATCTTCTGGAAGCAGGCACAGCGGCGACTGCACCTTTTCACGCGCACCATCACCATGATATTAAACATGCATGCTACCAGAACATCAGCTTTTGAATACAGTCAATTTCCTGAAGTACTCACTGAAGACTACGGAAGGCTAAAAACTGGCTTTGATCACGCAAACACCTGCCAACGGAGAGCGTTACGCGTCTGAGTGAGTTACTCTCCGTTATCTCAATCACAAGAAGCGGATGACTGACTATGACTGAAGAGAGGATCAGGTGCACATTACCAATAAGTTTATAACGTCTCCTACTCGACGATAGAGAGTGGGGATGTGAAATCACTGCCCGTTCTTATCTGGTGCTTGCGCTAGCGACGCGAGCCTCCGACGCCTGGATTGTCGGGAGTGCACAAGATAGAAGAGGATCTTCCAAGGACGGTGAGCCATCCCCTCCGTCTTCTCAAGCGCCCATGGGTCGTCTGCAGGTCCTGTGTTTGACATACTTACTATCTGCATAGGGGAGCCTACTGGTCGTCTGTCGGGGCGCCCTGGAATGGCCCGTTGTCCAAACTAGTGGTCGCTGTCGCACATCCTGTGCTATCACCTGCCCCGCGCCGCTTGCAGGCGGAATGATGAAGACCCCCATGTTCATGCTCGTAAGAGAATCAGAGAGAGGGCGACACTCGAACGCGACGCGACGCGACACGATTTGACACGTGCTTCTTGTCAATTAATGGGCGCCTCCGGACTCCGACTTGCCAAAGGATCGTGTTCGCGTTCGGTGGGTATGGTTTGCCGCGAAGATGACTCTTTGGTAGGATACCAAGAGTCATTCGGAATGAACTTCAGACAGTGAAGCTTGCTACTGCCTTGTACATTGGCATCGAGTTGTTTGCGAAAGTGGACTATGCACTCGTTGGGGGGAGCGTACAAAATCATACTACATGTGTACTATAGATTGACATGGACAATACGCAGACTAGCATGTGTGGATTTTGGTAGACTCGTCGAACATGTGCCTATTTCGGCACCCCAGCAGAGGCCTCGATGGATGGCATGCCTCTGGGTCCCGAATCATGCACGTCCTAGCAGTGACTCTTTCCAGACGTCCTACAGTGTTGAGCAGGGCATGTTTGCCCGGATATGCTGGAGAAAGATCTCAAGACATGCAGAATATGGACAAATGTGATATATGGTCCGCACACAATTACCGTAGTGCAGCGTGAACACAAAACCAGTCAACACAACACGGGATGGCTTGGGGTATACAGGTATACAAAGGAGGAGGTCTCCCGTTCAACATGCCGTTAAAACCTCTCATAGATGCCACGGTTCAATGATGTACCCAAGCATCAAACCATCTAGCATGCGAACCACATACCCACGGTGGTACGCAGCAAATACCTTCAGGGACAAATTGGTCTTGCGCGAATTGTCAAAGTCGACGATGCGGAAGCGATACGGGTGTCCAGTCATCGGAGAAACGAGACTAGGCCATCCGGGAGGACAGACCGGGGCCTCTAGGATATTGGCGTATCGGATGTCGACGTGGTCGACGCCTAGTTCTGCGAGGTGGGAGTACATCTCAAGTACTTCAGCCCTGGAGTACAGTAATTTGCACGTGAGACATAAGTCAGTGGTAACCAAATAACCAAGAGACGTGGACTACTCACTTGATGTCTTTGGGCAGTTCTTTGCCGACAGGCAAGCGGTCTCCGAGCCGTTCCAGCAGTAAGACAGCCACAGGAACATGAGTGCCCAATGGAGGCTTAGTCGATTCGTTCCTTCCGTCCGAGTCAATACTACCGACAGTATCGTCGGCGCCGTCGTCATCCACGCCAGAGTCTCTTTCATCCAAGTTGATGCTGGAAGCATTCCCGTGAGAGTGAGAGGAAGCGTCCGAGTCTGTATTCGGGAAAAGCGAAGACCCAGCAGGAATTTCGCCAGTGAACAAACCATAACATCGAGGTACAACAACGCCCTGGATGCATTCCATCTCGTCGTAGTAATACGCCTCGTGTTCCACTCTTGCGTGCTGGCCCGGCCGAGAAATCTTCGCAACGAGCGGCGGGACGGCGTGCGTCGCGAGTTCCGGACTCGACTTGTCCGAGTCGAAGTCGATAGTCACGCCGTAGACTCCGCCAGCTCTGCCGCGGCCGACCTTGTCGTTTATTTGTAAGTGTAAAGACAGGTGGCCGGGCGGTGGTAACGCAGAAGGTGGTCGTGCAGGCGGGATTGTGTCCCGTACTCTGTCGTGATCGTAGATGAGCGGTTCGTTGCAGGTTCCGACCGACCGATGTAATGTGCAGAGGACTGGGGATCTACCATCCGAGAAGTTTGCAGTAATCGAGATGGACGCGACGGCGTTGAAAGGCTGCGACACCAGCTGATTATGTACTCGAAATGAACGAGATAATGGACTGCTCACCAGAGCATTGGCTAGATCGCGATAGTCGAAACAATAACGTGCAACCTCGGGCTCCTTTTCAGACATTGCGCTGTAGACTCCACTATGGCTTAATTGATGGGGGTTATAATACCCTGAGAAGAAGAGAGCAAACGACAAGGTAAGTGTTAGTACATCGAAGTTGAGGACATGTACGGGCGCTAACGACGTGACCAAAATATATGTTCGGTAACCGTCTGCGAACCGCCACCACCATAACAGACGAGCCTGAATTCAAGTAAGGACCCTCGTCTTACCATGACATGCGGGCATGTTGTCAGCACATATTAGAGCAAAAGAATCAGCCACTAGCCACAAGGCACACTCGTTCTATGACTGAAGATTTCTATAGGCTCAACCGAACATGTATCAATCTCGTTTCGATACTCCAGCAGTAGGTGTTACGCCTCCCAATCTCGATTTTAGGCACGCTGTCTAGGGTTTCCGCGCCTCAAAGATCTAAGAACCCATGCCCCGTCCTCGTCCTCGTCCTCGTCCGTGTACAATAGAACATTAATGTGCAATGTTCATGGAGTGGCCATCGGACATCTGGGAACCGGCACCGCATGACACGGCGCGCTTTGGGATGTACGACAATTAATTCGATGAACGGAACGGAACACCTCAGACTTCCGGGCATTGGTATTGGTATTGGTGTTCATTGAGTAGAGTTGCTCCGCACCGACAGACGAGGCGTCATGAACTCTAATTAATGGACAATAACTAAATAACACGTGTCCGTATCGCGATGGTGTAATCATGGTCGCGATACCCGCATTCGTGTCGAGACCCACTGCCGGTCCATAGGTGAATTCTATCTTTTGCTACGCCAATTGAAGCAGTGCACATTGCACAACGTGTGGGATAGCCAGTACTGGTGACAAAGTCCAAGCCCAAGTTCACTTGAAGTCAAAGCGCACGACGAATTATAATCAAAGCGCACCCTCTCTACTGTCCTCATCAATCACAACAACACACGGCGGGGGTCACTATAGAGTAGCTAGTAGCAGTAGTTGGTCCTACATACTAGTCGTAGGCAAGAGCGAGAGCGCGACGCGACGCGCTCTCTCCTCCCTCCCCGGCCCGCCCGGCCTTAACCGCCATCAATGACGCACGACTGCCAAGCTCCTTCTCCCTCTTTCTCCCTCATCTCCTCATCCCTCTTCCTCTTTGTCGTCTTCGTCCTTCCCGTTCTTCGACGAAACCCCAATGTCGGAACAATTAAAATATCAATCTACACAGTCTACAGTACTTGCGGAAAGTGGAGAGTGAAGAGGAATGGGGTAGTCGACATCCGGGAGGAGCTGTTGCATCAAGATTGACAACCCCGGAAGTTCATCATAAATCTACAATGTAAAGTGTAACGGCGGACAGATGAACCAAGTACTCTGCACCGACACCTGCACCATCCTCGCTCCATTAGCCCATAGCCAAGCAGAACAAGGCAGCGCAACCCCGAATCTTTCACAGCTCGCCGTTGTGCAACATCGTTACAGTGGCGGCGGTTTTCCAGATTCCCACGCCCCATCTTTCGCGTCCCACGCGCCCCCGCTCCACAAAAAGCACGCTTGCATTTGTCACTTTTTCGAATCCCCGCCATCAACACCACGCATCCGTGCCTCGAGTTCGCGACACCGTCACCGACAGGCACCCTCGATCCTTGGCACACTCGTCATTCGCGGTTGCACTCACCGTCACCGTCACTGACATCATACCTCCCATGCACCAAGAACCGAACAGCGCTGGCCAGCCAGACGACGCACGAGGCGGGGGTCTGGCGGTCTGGGACGCGTCATGAGAAGCCATCGCAAATGATTGGACCCTCGGTGGGTGGGTATAAAGGCGAGCCTTGGGTCTGCGCTGTTCTGCACAACCCACTCATCTCGCCCACCCACAAACGAACGAGAACTTATATCGACTTTGATATAATCAGTCAATACATATCTTTACCACCTTTAAAACCTCCAACCCCAAGCAACCTCTTCATACATCATGGTGAGCCCCGTCTGTCTACTCAGATAAAAAGAGAGTATTTGCTGACAATAATGTCGTTGTGTGAATAGGGCTCAATCGTATCTGCGATCGGGAACGGGCTGAACGCGATCATCTCTGGCATCGCGAACATCATCATGACTATCATATCGGTTATCGTCACTGTGAGTACCTTCTCTAATTTTCTTCTCTTCTCTTCCCTCCCCTCCCTTTTCTCTCCAATGGTTATCCTCCCTCTCCTCTCCCTTCTCCCTGCCTCCCCACTGTCTCTTTCCGCTACCTCTCTTCCCTATTTTCCCTACCTCCCTCTCGCTCCTTCGTTACCCTCCTCGCATCGCACATCAAACCCACGCTAACACCATGCATCTCCTCACACAGATAATCGTGACGATCTTCGACGTGATCTTCGACATCCTGTGCTGCCGCTGCTTCGGGCACGGCTCGCGGCGCACGGGCACGCACTCGTTCGGGCGCAGTCGCGGGATGGGGCGGACGTCAAGGTTTTAGGTCTGAGAGGTTTTAGATGAGCAAGCCGCTACGTGAGCCGTGCTAGACCGACGCTTTCGCACCCATACACCAAAATCCTTGCACGTTGTCTGCCTTCATCATCCATGCCTCTGATCCCCCTCATAATCCACGGCTGACGCCACCCCGATACCCCGCGCCTCTAACGATACCGCTCTGCATCATACACGAAACACGCGATGCACGCAGCACGACGATACCGATTATTGTATATGTATCACCACAGAGTAATCATAATGTAGCTGTATACCACTATCTTGGAATGATTTGAACACAATCCTGATGTCTGTCTACGGGACTGAATGAGTGAGATGACGTTCATTGCTCGAGCTTGAAGCTTGGACCGTGGATCATCTTGTCTTGTCGATGTCGTTCGACGTTAAACGTCCGGTTTCCATTTCGGTTTAGGTTTGGGTTTCCTGTGGTGTCAAACGTTGAACGTTGATATCGATATTGGTGTTGATACTGTCCATCTGACACGACTGCCCTATCATATATGCGAGTACAGGATAGTAGGCCGCGGACGTCAAGTCAAGTCAAGCGCGACACTAGTACACTAGTAGTGCTAAGTACTGCTTACTGCTGCAGGTTGGCATCGCGTCGACGTCATCGCCCGCCGTCCGACGCCCGACGCCCACCCCGCCGTCTGACGCGTCTGCCAATGACAGCCAATGACGCACCACTTCAATCTCATGATGAATCTCAAGATGATCTGGCGCAGGGGCTCAGCGCTCAGGGGGTGGCGACACCTCCATACTACATCATATAATACTTACCTCGCCAGGTACTGCACAGCTCGCCAGGTACTGCACAGCTCGCCAAGTGCTGCATAGCTCGCCAGGTACTGCATAGCTCGCCCAGTGCTGCATAGCTCGCCAGTCCGCCACCTACTCCAGGCTCGCGACTCACCAGCTCCAATATTAATGGTACTAGTGTATGTAGACGAGCTTCACGACAACTCATCTCCGTACCTCCTTGAACAACCTCACCTCGCCATCCCCTTATCACCCTACCTCGCCACATCGTCACCTCGCCACCCCTCTGATTCACCTCGCCACCTCCTTTGACCCATCTCACCTCCTTACCTCCTCACCTCCTTACCACCCTACCACCTCCTTTGACCCACCTCCTCACCCTCCACCTCCTCACCCCCTTACAAATCACCACCCTACCCTCAGACTACCCTACCCTAGTAGACCAACCGCTCAACCGCACAACTCCTAGCCCTCCTTCCTTCCTTCATAGTAAGAACATGCATGTACTACGTAGGCTCCCAGTCACTCTCAGCGCTCGTGCGTTGTGGCATTGACGTGGATGTTCACGACGGAGACGGTACTTACTATCAATGGCATGGAAGGCCGACCGACGCGCTGCTCTGTCCCTGCCCCTGGATCCCTGCCCTTCCTTTCTCACTGTGTCTGCCCGTCTCTGACCTCTCTCTCACTCTCCCTGAGCTCTCCCTGCCCATCACTGACCTCTCTCACACTCTCACACTCTTCCACGAGTACCGGTTGTGATCGGCCCTACAGTACACTATCACAAGTGCTGTCCAGCCAGGCTTTGGACTGCGCACATATCCGTGGATGTCAATATTGAGGGAAGTGCGAAGCGCGACTCAGGTTCAGAAGCGAGAGGAGAGAGACGGCGAGAGAGCCCAGACCCGGAAATTTCGAGGTTCGTGCGGGGTAACGCGATGAGGGGAAACGCGAAAGACGCGAAAACGCGTCGATGTGTTGCAGTCGGTGCGTTGACTCGGACGAAAGCTGAAGACGAAGATGAAGACGAAGTCAAAGCGAAACGGCCAACAGCAGACGGTGAGACGGCGAATAGCAGGCTGAGACGGCGAACAGCAGAACTGAGCACGGCCAACAGCAGACTGAGATGGAGACGGCGAACAGCAGGTGAGAGGGCGAACAGGACGAGCGACGCATGCGGGGAAGCGGGGAGGCGGGGAAGCTGCACTTCCTTATCCTAGGCACCGCGGACCCAACATGCAGAGGCCTAGGTCTGGCTTTTCCAGTGCCCGTACTAGTACGAGTATCACCGTCACTATATCATATGAGAGAACGCGAGTCAGCGAGTGAGTAGGTGTACACGACAGACGCGAAGGAGGTCGCGAACATGGACTCATGATGGAGACCACGAGACGAAGACACAGACAGAGACAGAGATGAAGGTGGAGGTGGAGGTGGAGATGGCGAGGAAGGGAAGACGTCATGTATCATCGTCATATGCCATGTACTATGTACATACCTGGAACTCGCCTTCCCTTCCCTGCTTGCCCTTCCCTGCTTGCCATTACTGTAACGGTGATGGCAATACCTCATACGTATTCAATACCTCATACTATTACCTATTCGATGCCTCGGAGCCCTGCGCCCCACGCGTATATAAGGAAGTGGAAGTGGACTGAGTGGGCAAGACGTGACGTCCCTTACACGTACGCACGCACGCACGCACGGGCAGGATACTTACCTTGATACCTTGATACCTTGATACCTGGCCTGATACTTGATAACGACTGCTGAGAAGTTCGACGTTCGATAGTCGATAGGCCACGCTTTGATATTCCCCCGCTCCCGCTCCCGTGCTCCCCTGCTGCGTCTCGCTCGCCACATCTCACAACCCAAGCCAACTTGAACCCAGGCCCAGCCCGACTCGCGCTTCGCATCTGCACTTGCTCCACTCGTCGCCTACGCGTATACGTCGACAACCGCGTCGACAACTGCACCTGCATCGACAACTGCATCTGCAACCATGGTACGTCCAGCCCTCCCCACGAACGATCTCCAACCCGCTCCACCGCCATTCGAACGCGCCCACTGCGACTGACCCCACCCACGCACGCACAGGGCTCGATCGTGTCCGCCATCGGCGCCGGCATCAACGCGATCGTCTCCGCCATCGCGGCCGTCATCATGACCATCGTGTCCGTCATCGTTACCGTGAGTGCCTCTAGATCGCTCTTCGTCCGTTGTACCCGTCTTGCCGGCGTGTTCGTCTTGTCGGCGTGCTCGTCCTTCCGTGATCCCCGCTCCCTTCACCGCGCCCACTCCCACACACACACCCCATCTTCAAGCTTCACCCCATGCCGCACAGACACACAGATATTCTCTCGTCTCCTGCGTAGCAGCTACCACTTGCCGTCGCGGTTGGCGGATGCGCGCCGCCGCGTTTGATCATGCCCTCTCCCCTCCCCGCCACTTTTTGCTTCTCCCACTTTTTGCTTCCCCTCTCTCCCCATTACTAACCAAATACCTGGACAGATCCTAGTAACCATCATCGACGTCATCCTCGACATCCTCTGCTGCAACTGCTTCGGCGGGCGCACGCGCCGCACCGGCACGCATCGGTATCGGTTCGGGCGTGGCGGGGGTGTCGGTGGTGGGGTTGGTGCTGGAGGTGGGACGTTTTAGGGAGGGGGGACGTTCTGATTAGAGCGGACCCATCAAGGTCCTCGTTGGGTGCAGAGGGACAGAGGTGACGAAACCTGGACAGAAAATGACCCAGCGTGTTGGACAGTTGTGCTTTCAAGCGAGGAGCCTCTATATACGCTTTGCTATGTTGTGATGCTGTAGTATACCCCCGGACTCGATACCTGTATGCTATAATGGACATATCAGCTCAATGATACACGATACACGATACACGACGTACGAGATACCTCGCTGTAGTTTGTGCATTGTACACCGCGTTGTAGTGTAAGTATACACGCGTTGTAGTGTAAGTATACACGCGTTGTAGTGTAAGTAATATATACACGCGTTGTAGTGTGAGTAGACCGCGTTGAACTTGCAGTAGGCCGCGTCGCAGCCCGAGTATACCGTATACCGCGCTCCGCGGCCAGGCTGCAGTCTGCCCGTCTTTGTAGTTCGATCGTCATTTCGGTCGTGTCATCTTTGGTCGTGTCATTTTGGACGTGTCGTTTTTGGTCGTCATCTTTGCTCCGAGTGGACGTGGACGTGGACGTGGACGTGCGGGTGGATCTGAAAGTCTGAAGTCTGAATCTCCGATGCAAGACATAAGGCAGAAATATTGAATCACAGGACACAAGGCAGGTTCCCCCGTACCTCGTATACACACCCTGCACCCTGCAGTTCTGCAGTTCTGCAGTCCACAGATTGACTGTTGACAGCGACAGCAGTCCATAGAGTGACAGTGCTGTGACACAGAGTGCCAGCGACAGTGACTCAGAGTGCCAGTGACAGCGACAGCAGTCCCTAGAGACAGAGTGCTAGCGACAGCGACGGTGACACAGAGTGACACAGTACTAGCGTTCCTAGCACCTGCGCTCCTGGCAGTACTAGTTAGTAGTGCCCGCCGACTCGGAGTCGACTCCTCGGGGCCCGGGGTTGGTCTTGAAAGTTGGTGGTACTTGGTGGTATTCGGCGATATTAATAGCGTGATCACCTAATCACCTAGAATCTGTTATTAAAGCTAAAGGGTTGTGCTTGGATCCGAGTCTGCCATCTCCCACCTCCCAACTTTGAGAGCAAAGAGAAGGGTAAAGAGGAGGGCAAGGAGAAAGGCAAGGAGAAGGGCAACTCTGAGCACGACGGGCAAAGGAGAAGGGCGTGGCAAAGAGGAGGGTGGGGAGAAGGTGAAGAGAAGGATGAAGAAAAGGGTGAAGAGAAGGGCAGAGAGAAGGGCGGAGAGAAGGGTGAAGAGAAGGGTGGAGAGGAGGGCAAAGAGAAGGGCGTGGCAAAGACGAGGGCAAAGAGAAGGGCAAGGAGAAGGGCAACTCTGAGCACGACGAGCAAAGCGAACGGCAAAGGGCAAAGAGAAGGGTGGAGAGAAGGGCAAAGAGAAGGGTGAAGAGGAGGGCAAAGAGAAGGACGAAGAGAAGGGTGAAGAGAAGGGTGAAGAGGAGGGTGAAGAGACGGGTGAAGAGACGGGTAAAGAGGAGGGTGGAGAGGAGGGTGAAGAGCGTGGCAAAGAGAAGGGTGAAGAGAAGGGTGGAGAGGAGGGCTTGAGTCTGCCAGATCTCAGCGCAAAGAGGAGGGGGAAGAGGAGGGGGAAGAGGAGGGTGGAGAGGAGGGCGGAGAGGAGGGCGGAGAGGAGGGTGGAGAGAAGGGTGGAGAGGAGGGTGAAGAGAACGGCAAAGAGAAGGACAAAGAGGAGGGTGGAGAGAAGGGTGGAGAGAAGGGCGTGTATGTGTAGGTGAGATGGAAGATGGAAGGGTAAGGGTATGCGCACCATGAGGAGCCTGGAGAGGGACCCAGGAGGCAGGACCAGGAGAGGGTGCAGTGTCAGGAGCCGGGACCAGGAGGCAAGAGCAGGAGCAGGAGCCATGACCAGGTGCAGGTGAAGGGCCAGGACCACGAGCAGGGAGCCAAGGAGCCACAAAGCCAGCCTTCAACTTCTGCAAAATAAACAAACAAATATATTGACTTGTGGANGAGACTTGCCAGAATGACCATCGAATAGAAGGGGCTGTCAGGCAGCCGGCCCGCTTGGATTCTGTGACATTGAGCGAGCAGGAAGGCAGCTCGTTTGGCAGCGATTATGAGAACGGTGAATCGTACTCCCTAGTCCAAGGACGGAGTGAGAAGTGTCAAGCGCTCAAAGCGTCGGGGTCCCGCTCGCTGCAGTCGTGACGTCACCTGTCGTGCCCTTCCTCTCGAGCACTCATATAAGACCTCGTCCTTTCGTTATCTCCTCGTCCTCGCCCTTGATCTCCTCCTCCCACCATCTCCATCACTTTTGGCTGACCCACTGTGTTGAAATTCTAATCCCTCTTTCCGACGCCTCTCACATCCC
>JAAIFI010000389.1:0-25789 GCA_011032875.1 Phlebia tremellosa | reverse complement strand
GTCCCGACCTGACTGCGTGGAACTTCCAGCGCAGCGATACCCGAGGTCGCTAGGAGTATACACGACGCATTAGCGAAGCTGGATACCCAACGCTGTCAGGACGTGGATAACGATAGCGCACCTTCAACGCACGGGCGGAATTTCGACCGTCGCCACTAAGAAACGCGTGTGGATGTCCGCCTCCTCTTGTAGAAATGGGGCCAGTATGTTGGCGTGCTGACGTAGATACAACTGGAATGCGTTGCTCTTCCATCGCCCCAGCGACTTGACAACCTCGAACGGTGTGCGCTTTAGCAGATAGTGCAGGGTTCCGCCTACTCGGAATGAGTGACCCTTGGGTGCGGGCACTCCGACTGCTTTGGCGGCTTTCTCCAGCCTCCGAAGGAAAGTCTTGTACGATAAAGGAATGCGCTCAACGACCTTGGCCGACTTTCTTCGCTGGTAGACGAAGAGATGCTCCTCCGGGCCCGGGTTATTGACTCTGATCTGGTTCTCCAAAGCTTTCTCCGGGCAGGTGGGCCCGTTTTGCTTCGCGAAGCAAACGTCCTCTCCGGTGTACTTGGCGGTCTTGGTGTAAGGCGCGTGCAGAGAGTACGCCTCCGTGTTTGATTTCGCGTCGAGGACCTTCTTCAGGTCTGCGCGGCGCGGATTGATTTTTGGATTGAAGTCGTTCTGGTTTTTGGTGGTAAACTCCCCCAGCCTCGCGACGCCGTAGAACAACCCAGTTGCGCAGAAACCCACCGACGCGTCGAGACTATCGTCCGGGTTTAGGTCCGTCATCAACAGCTCCAGGTCCTCCCGCAACACCGGGACCTTCTGCTCGCGCGTTAGAAAGGCTGGTGCGGAGGCCTCTGCTCCTCTAACGAGGGTATCGATTACGGTCTGGTTCATGACCCAATCCATGCGATTAACGATGTGCCAAGCTCGTACCCCGGACACGTAACCTCTAATGGTGCCTGCTGTGTACGATCCTGCCAGCGCCGCGATGAAAGCCTCGACGATTTCGCTGGATACGGGACCACGAGCCTCTTCTGGGATGCCTCGACTGTCGCAGAAAATGTGGAAGGCCAAGAGGCCTGACCCGTGCCCAGACACCGTCCCCGCTGCCCACGACAGGGACGCCAACTGGACGATGCGCCCGACGTCTTCTTCGGATATGACTGCATTGGAGGGAAGGGCCGCGCTCGCGGGTCGCCACCGACTCAGGCGTTCTTTCGCTGCACATGGGGGTCTCAGCGGCGATGGGCGCATAGTGTTGGGGGACGGTGGGCGAATGGGGCCGGTTGGGGCTTCTCTGACTGGTAAGGGCGCATCCATCCTATGCTTGCGTGCTGGCGCGGTTGCGCGCGATGCAGGGGCCTCCTTCCCTATGCCGCGCGCTGCAGCTGGCAGGGGTTCTCTCTCCTCCCGGGGCTCCACGCGCTGAGTCGCGTTAACTTTGGCGAACGTTCGATGCCCCCCCTCCTTTGTTGAAGTCTCTGAGGTGCCTCCGAAGTTCGGGAGGGATGGCGACGGCAGGAAGGACGGGGTCGTTTTCCGGAAACTTTCCCCTAGAGGGGCCGTCTGCAGGATTTTGAGCGCTGCGTACGTACTCGGTATAGATGGTGCGTCCTCCCACTTCCACGGCATCGTGGATCCTCCTGAAAACGCCGTTGACGGCGCTATTCCTACTCCTGCCGTTCCGCCACCCTTCAACGACTCCTTGGTTGTCGCCGTAGACTTTGAAAACGCGCTCGTCGGGGTAGATGTCGAAGAGATAGATGATGAGGAGTTCCATTCCCACGGCTTCGGCCCATCCGATATCTCGTCCTTCACTCTTCCAGCCATCTACCAGGAACCAAGCTCTCCACCTCGCTCCTATTACAATCCCTATGCCGACCCCTGAGCTCGCGTCCGAGTACGCGCTTGCGTCCAACGCGGCTTGTGGGCCTGGAATCTCTCGCAGGATTGGGGGGTTGGATAGTAGGTCGTGCCACCAGCGTAGGTCTTGAGCGACGGATCGAACGGGGTGTCTGCGGGGGAAGGGATCGCTTTCCCAGAGGCTGAGCATGAGCTCAAAACCTGTGAGATAAGCGCGGCCTCGCGGCACTATGAGTGATGTGTGCAGCAACTTTCCGTACAACTTCTGCACCTCGTGCAAGTCGTGCGTCTCGGACCCCTGCCACTCGTGTATCGCTTTCAAGTACTTGTTGCGCTTGTCGTCGCCTAAGCCCACTGTCTTCTCTTGCAGGTTCCATATGAAACCTGTGAAACAAAATTCGTGCGACCAGTCGGTGTCCTTCTCGGGCTGCCAAGGTATGCCCAACCGCTCCGATATCCAGTCAATGTCTGCGCGGTTGTATGTGTAAAGCGCGTCGACTTCAGAGCGCTGCGTTCTTGATGACAGGTCCTGTACTCGGTGCTCCATACTGTCGTCGAACTCCATTGGCCGTCCGCTGGCTTGGTTCTCCCCTTTATACCAGATTCGGCCGTTCGTTTGCAGCTGCCCCCCGTTTGCGCTTATAGCGCGCCGCCACCCTTCTCGCTTTCTGTTGTAATTCTCCAGGTGGCGCCTCAGGACACGGATGAAGACGTGATCGTCGACCCATTTCGATATCGGCCCTATTCCCTTTGCTCGCATGATTGCGAGCAACGCGTCCGAGATGCCCCCAAACACTCCCGCGTTCGAGGCTACTCCAAACGCTGCTTGCGGGTCTACCGCGAATTCGTCTTCTTCGGATAGTCGAACCACGGTTCCGGGCCATTGAGAAGGGTGCAGGGGGACTATTCTGTACGCCTCTTTGACGTCCCTCACCGCCGCTTGGGATCCCGGAGGGAGGTGCCAGACCACCGAGGCGAAGGTTTCGAAGGTCCCCCAATAGCAGGGG
The DNA here is from genome assembly GCA_011032875.1 of Phlebia tremellosa. Classification (NCBI taxonomy): domain Eukaryota; kingdom Fungi; phylum Basidiomycota; class Agaricomycetes; order Polyporales; family Meruliaceae; genus Phlebia; species Phlebia tremellosa. The sequence continues at coordinate 22,922 of JAAIFI010000389.1, read as the reverse complement.
AAGTTATCTGAGTCAATGAAACTGTTAATTGAAGCTGCCGGAAAAAGGTTTGAATAGGAGTGTGGAAATGAGAAGTTCTGTACTAAACGAAACGCGTCAGGCTTGTGCGGCTTGGGTGTTAAGGATAATGGGGACGATTGGAAGTTGCCAATTAAAGATTCTAACTTTACTTGCGAGAAAGGTCCGATGTATCTACACGCTGAAAACTCATTATCGAAGATCTTCTGAAGGGCCGCGCGAAGCTTTGGGTCTGAACGAAGAGAAGCGCTGTTCGACGGGATTTGTGTTACATTAATGGGAGGGACTCCTATATTAAAACCAAAGCTAATGCTATTTACTAAAGTCGGGAAATGCTCCCCTTGTTTTGTCTCCTCTAGGAGCGACCGCCATTCCTCGGCTCTCAACGGCGTCAACGGGCTAGATCTTCTCTGCTCTAGGACATGAGCTGGCTCCATGGCCGGGCCTGCCGCAACCTGAGCACTCGTGGTTGTGAGATTTGTCCTTCGACGGGCAACCCTCGCTTCTTTGCCATCGCAGGCAGATTTCGTTGCCGCTTTGGTTGACGATTCGACCGCTCGAGTTCCGGTGAACGACTGCTGGTTTGCCGTTCCACAGGGTGGCGGATGTGCAAGCGCCGATCTTGTGCGGTTGCCGACTGAGGCATACTGCGCACGGGGACAGGTTGGGACTCGTTCCTCCCTGAAAGGACCTCTGTGATGGCTGCTGATGCGTCCTGCTGGCCGAGCTCCCGCTCTGGTATCTGTTCGGAGAGGGGGAACGCCTTCCGCGTCCGCGCTCTCTCCTCCGGTCCGGGGACGCTGATCTCCTCGACGAATACCTGCTTTTACGCGCCTCCGGGGAGGTTGAGTCCTGCCTCGCGTGGCCCCCGTGCCTGGACGACCGGTACTCTGCTCTGCGCGGTCTCCCTCGTTCGGCGTCCGCGGATTGCACCGCGTGCTACGGCGTTGCAGGACATCACGTCGCGATTGGCGCGGGAGTGTTGATTTGGAGATTGGAAGAATGGGGAAACCGGCGTCGGTGGATCAAGGTTGGATTGGAGGACGACGGATGGGATCAATGGATGGATTTGGAGTCAATGTGCGCGCCGTTAAGAAGCGCCATTGGCATCGCGCACGAGCGGTGAGCCGTTGTTTGGATGGACAATGGATGGAGACCAGGCGAGTTGTTTCGCCGGTTTGGATGGAAGTAAGACGCGCGAGTAGAGGGGAAGAAAAGAAGATTAGTATCAATGATGCCGTCGTCATAGGGTAAATCTGCTCACCATTGCGTCCACCCGGTCGTGCCATTCTTGTGCCTCTATTTCGCGCAGGCAACTGACCAGATATTCTTCGTCGATCTTCGTGATGGGGTACGCCTCTGGGTGGCTCGCGATGTGCTGATGGAATTTTATCCGCTGCCGCTCTTGGTACAGAAGGATCGCTTTGACTCCGTTTCGCTCGTTGTGGAGGAAGCTGTGACTCCCGAGAAGGTAAAAGAAAGTTCTAAACATCTCGACGTAATCTTCTGGCCAGTTGGCTTCGATCATGCACTCTATAATACGAGTACACGCTCTAGAGAACTCTTCCCACGACAACAGATGATCGTCTATCGCGTTCGGTGAAGCCCTGTGCGCGTTCGCTGGCGCGACCGATAGAGAACCTCCGCTACTGACTATGGCCAGCGCCTCGTCGGCCAGCAGCTGCTTCGACGTCTGAACGTCTCTGCACCCTGCCCACGAGAAATACCACAGATCCACCCTCTTCCCCGCCGCCAACTGCGCCATGGCGTAGGCGGATACCTGCGGGCGAAACGCGTGCTTGATCTCCAGCTCCCTGTTGATCCTGGGAAGCTTCGGACGCTTCTTCTCGAACTCTTTCTTCTCTGCGAGATCTTCTTCGGCCCTGCGCTCCTGTTCAGCCTTTTCACGTGCTTCCGCTTCTGCCTTATCTCGCTCGACCTGCTGATCCCATTTTTCCTTATCCGCGGCGTTGTCCCTCTGCCAACCTTCCAGTCGGAGTGCGACCGCTTCCGCGGGAGTCTTCCCTAGCTGNCCCAGACTCCAAACCAGTCACGCAAGGGAGGATGAGGAAGGTCAATGGTCCACCTCGAGAGCGTTTGGTCAAGGCAGATCCTCGAGCGCTACTACTCTGATCCATGCCACGTTCTGTACTTTTCCTCTATCCTCCCTAGAGCGACTGGTAGCAAACATTTGTAAACAACGTCGCGCCACAGCGCTTGAGCGTTCGGACCTCAAAATAAACAGTATCTTGTTGTAATTATGTAAGATAATGCACCTGCTATTCCGGGACAGTACGCGTCGAACAACACGCAGACGCGTCGACATCTTCTGATACACACGCGCAGTTGTGTCACCCATGCCAATACAGCGGAACCTCGGGCCTTCATCAGGACCAGCAAGTGTTCCTGATGTCGAAGAAATACGGAAGCGGTGTTTCGAGCAGTTTGGAGTCACCCCTTGCTTATGGCAAGTAGAGTTTGCGCGGGCCATCTTGGCAGGTAACACGTTGCTGAAGAAGACAATACATCAGTTGTTAATGCATGCTCGGTGCGCGGGTCAAGCAAGGATAAAAAAATATCAGACAAGCTGTACTCAGTCTCGGAAAGTAGCACAGCAATCTCAGTGAGTACACAATCCATGTTCATGTGGTATCTTTCTTAAAATCAATGCATCGTACTTCAGTTGTCCGACACGATGCAACAATGCGGCGGACGCGTGTAATTAAGAGAACTTCCCGGAATAGCAGGTGCATTATCTTACATAATCACAGCGAGATACTGTTCATTTTGAGGTCCGAACGCTCAAGCGCTGTGGCGCGACGTTGTTTACAAATGTTTGCTACCAGTCGCTCTAGGGAGGATAGAGGAAAAAAGTACAGAACGTGGCATGGATCAGAGTATTAGCGCTCGAGGATCTGCCTTGACCTGTCGCTCCTAATATGAACTATTGACCTCCTCATCCTCCCTTGCGTGACTGGTTTGGAGTCTGATACTGTCCATGATGCCCCGCTTAAATCGCGTAAGTATGTCTACAGAAGCTCATTGAGTACGGCCACTAGCGCAGAGCGCGGATTGAGGATGCCAAAGTGCGTCCCTGGAAGTTCATACATCTCTATGTCCGATGTCCAGAGGTCAAGATCAAGAAAATCCGATGAACCTTCTGCCGCTGGCTGTGTACCAAGGCCGTCTTTAGCACGCACGAGTATCGTCCTCTTAGCGGGCCAGATAATGTCCTCTGAAGTACCTTCCTTCTTGCACCGTGACAGGTCTTCGGTAGCACGCAACCCCATCAGGACTATAAACCAGCACTTCAGAAATCTGACCTGAATCAAGCGGGCATCACAGACCATGGGCTACATATGCCTTGCAGAACCTTGCAACCCATCGCGGTCCAGAGCTGCCAGCCTGCACCTGCTCAAAGTGAGTAGAGAACTGGTGTGCGACATCTGTAGCGTTATCGAGGATGCCACTGGATACCATATCATTTATCAAGCTCATTATCTAACGAAAAAGAATAAGGGATTAACTCCTCAAAAAGAAAACTCCCCTACATAAGCGCTGCTTACCTCGTGGCAAAGTGTGCCATCCAAAATCTTCGATGTAGTGCTTGCCACGAATTTCGGTCGTTGAAAGACGACCGGCGTGCCTTCGAGCATGACGACGGCTTCGACGGTTTCACCTCTGGCTTGCAGCATCTGCGCAGCTACAAAAGCTAAGCATGTCCCTAGAGTAATAGTACATCTCATTACGGTCATGTATGGAGGATTCTTTGTACATACCAAACGAGAATCCACCAAGGCGGTATGGTCCACTTGGTTGCTTCTCCACCACTTTCGATATGTAAAATTTGGCGAGACGTTCGAGCGTTCCGTAGATCGGTGCATCCGGGGTGTCTTGCACGCCGAAAACCGGATAGTTCAATTTCTGTGCCATCTTGCGCAAGACCAGAACGCCGCCACCTGCACCGTGAAAAATGAAGAGTGGTTTTCCTTCTGTGACAAAATTCAGATGCACTATGGAGTCGTTTTCGTTCGAATCGTCGGGCGTCTTTTGGCCAGGTAGCAGCTGTTTAGAGGCAGGGTTGTTCACCGCCTGGTTCTTCTTAGATGAGAGACTCTGTTCCTGTTGTATTGCCTGCAGCCTCTCAACTGAAGATTTATCGTCAACCACATGTGGAGGCACCAGGCATTGACCATGCTTACCGGTCATGTGCCTACTGAGTAGTTGAAGTTGTGTGACGCTGATGTCGAAGTACTGTTTGAGTATACCGCTGAGACGAATAGATGTCAAGGAGTCAAGTCCATAGCTGGACAAAGGAATGGTCTCTTCGAGATCCTTGATATCGAGCGAGAGGACGATCGCACAGGCAGCTTGAATGGATCGCTCGTTTGTTGTGGCCGAGCTGTGGGTGTCTTGTGTCTCCTTGAACACAAGATGTCGTAGACTACAGCTATATTCGGGGGAGCCCACTAATAAGGGCACCATCATGAGACTGTTCCAATAGCGTAGAACTATTGAGTGCTCACATTGGATCACCTTTTTCCAGTCGGTGGCAGGAATATACACCGGAGAGTCAAGACTCCAGATGGCATCCACGCAGTGTTGTGCGACTCTAAAACCAGTCATTCCAAGAGATGTATACTTCAAAACATAAGGACAACTTTGTCAGCGCACATGCAAGACCAACATATCCCTTCTTACTTTGTCAAGGGCCGCATTTCGAGCAGTGCCCGCAAGCGTACTTCGCACGAATACACCGCCGTCCGTCTGAAAATATTTGAGCAGGTGAATGGAAGGGGAAAGAAGAAACTTACAATTGGAGGTACACTAATTGAGATAGTATTGGGAAGAAGCGCGCCTATAGCTTCCATCTCCGTTTGAGCCGCTGTGTAATTTGCTTGGCCTTGAGAGATCATATGCCACATACTGAGCAATGTCTCAACGAGGTGGCTGTTGAGTTACTCACCGGGAGAACCGGTTACAGCAGCCATTGAACTTGCTAAGATGAGGAAATCCAAGTTTTTCGGATTGATAGCTTGAAGAAGGACTTTCAGCCCTTCTACTTTGACGTCGGAAACTGGCACGAGGTGATCACAGTGGAGTCAGCATTGTCAGACGGTAGAACATCTTTAGATATTGTACCTGTTTTCCAATGCTCTTCTGTGTCTAAATTAATGAAAAGCTGGTCGTTGAGCTGTACAGCTAGATAAAAGATTCCAGCGACACGACGCTGCGAATGGGAAAAGAGGTATTTGGTCCCCTCAACATCTAAACAATCAATCGCGAGAATGTCGATCGCGACCCCGGGTATTGCTCGAAGATAGGAGATAATCTTCTTCTCGCGAACAAGTCGACCTGGCGTGAATGCCTGTATAGACGAGATGCGCATGAGTACCGTAAACAGTGTCAAAATATTAGAACGGACAACATACATTCTCTCCGGAACGTGATGTCAAGATGACATGCCTAGCTCCGTTCTCCACTAGACAACGAGCAATATTCATTCCAAGACCTCCCACACCGCCGATAATGACGTAGGAAACGCGAGGGTCAAATGCAGCTGTGTTTCGAAGGACACCACCCCGTAGAACAGACAAATCGGGGTCTATATCCTGCAGACTCAAGATAATCGTAGAGTTGCCAAGAACGGCGGTTCGGGACTGCTCCACGGCAACCAAAAGCTTGGAGAGCGGTAGAACGGTCACAAAGGGTGAAATTCTAGCTAAAAACGAGGGTTCGATGCTGTCCAGCGCAGCTTGCATCAGGTTGTCTTCATCCAGGACCTCGCGGTAGTCTACCGAGACATAGCGACAACCACGTCGGAGTCGCGAAGGTAGATCGCTGCCAATCTGAATAAGAGTTCCCCTAGAAGAGAGTAGCTGAATAGTTTCCCTGGTAACATCGAGGTCTGTGTCGAAGTTGAAGACAATGTCCACGCCATTGGGTGCCCAGTCACGGACACTGAATGACCATACGTCGCAAGGTTTTGAGCAGTATGTCGGATTTCTTGCAGACACGGTGCCCTTCATTGCGCCTAATAACGAGAGATCATTGATCGTCACCATGACATCTAGTGAAAGGGCCTCGAGATGTAAGAGAGTTGCGATGGACGCAGGTGAAGCGTTGCCTATATGAACGAGAGCCCGGGGTTTTTTGAACAATATCGAGGAGGTCGCTCTCGACACAACCGATGCTAAGAAGGCTAAGGGACCTGCGATGGCGGCAGCAATCGATTCGTGGATGCCATCTGGAATTTTTGCAACCTGGGACCGTCTGCAAACAACGATGTTTCCTTTCTTCACAGGAGCGACGCCGAAGACTCTAGAAGATAAGCCGCACCACAAAGCTTCAGCAACCACGCCAGATGCGATTGATCATACCATACCTGCTACCCATGAAACTGGTCTCCGTCACTTGAGAACCCACACTAATGATCGCCCCAGAGAATTCAGAGCAACCTGGAAAGGCCGGTGAAACAGCTATATAAGAGACTTTGATTTCCACATCCTCAGGACCCAAAGGAGGCGGATAGGCACGCCATATCATAGTGTCGTCAAACTCCACGGGTTTATTGTCGCATCTCTCCATTTGAGGAGTAGCAGGTGCAGGTACGATACGAGGGACGTGCATGTTGCCCTGTACATCCACAAGTATCTCGGGCTCAACCCACTTCAGTGGAACAAGCCTTTCCCATACATATGTCTGCTGCCGTAGTACATCCCACGAGGGATGAAACTGGGCGAGCATAATCCTCCAAAGCCCGAATTCATGACGAATTGTGCGAGCAATGCCCAATATGCGGTTGTTTTCAGGCTCTGTATCTGCGTACAGCCAGACGGTGTATGGTGTGGTGGAGTTGAGGCTTGACAGAAGCCGTACGAGTTCTGTCTCACCACCGGCGTGGAAGTAGTGTACGATGGAAGCGGTATCGCCGGATATGTTGTGTGCGAACGTCGAGGGAGATGTTGACTCGATTACGGGATTAGTCTCGATCGGCGAAGGAAGGCATAGACTACTGGGCATTTCAATGTCAGCGTTATTGATGGGACCAGGTGCTGAGCCCGGATAGACTATATCAACGGGAAATTCCATGTACGTCTGCGAAGGAGTATGAGGTTTAGGTGAAGATATCGATGATGTCGGGCTCAAGGGGATAGATTGGGGCAGCACTTGCGATATGAAAGCCATGTGGGAAATAGTGTCTGTCGAAGATGTGAGTAGTAGGGGATCAGAGAATCCTGCCACCTCAAGTTCAACTTTCCAATCGTTAGGGGTGAGCGAACAATGTTCGGCATTGGCACGTTCATCGAGGACACCCATCCATTCTGCGAATGAGCCAAATATGAAATCCATCCCTGCAGAGTCACATCTCAGACCCCCGTTAAGCATTACAACAATCAACTGGCGTTACTGACATATCGTTCCGATAGCGTGTTCGGCAAAACTTCTTCCATCAAGTTCGATTACCGCGAGATGTCCTCCAGGGAGAAGCATATCCCGCAGTTTTCCGAGCGTGTCTTGTATGACGGGAATGGCGTGCAGTACGTCGAATGCAACAACGATGTCGAAGCTCATTGCATCTAGGCCTTGTTCATCAATGGCACGATTGAGATCAAACACCGCAGGCGTAACCGTCGGCCAAGGAGACCTGGTCGTAGATTTTTGAGCTAGGTAGATGGCAATGTCGGTGCTCACATAGTCCACGAAGCAGAGCTCGGCAACTTTCGTGTCAATGAGGGCTTTCCCTAACAACGCTGTCAGCTTGCCCGTTCCCGCGCCAACTTCGAGGACTCTGACGACGCGTTTTCCGGAGAGTGCGGCATGCTTGACGAGTGTGAGGAAATAGCTTGTAAATTTCTCAAACACAGGCCCCGTGAATGGCGGTTGCTCATAGACCTCGCTCATGAGATCGTCACAGAAGAGTGACTCGATGGCAGCTGCTGAAGAAGACATGATCGCTGTAGACCGAATATCAAGCGCAAAGAACAGAGCAAGAAATGATAGAATGTCTGACCTTTCTGATTCCTCCCTACCCGTTCGGTCAGCTCAAGCAAGGTGACAAGATCTTGCTCAGGAGTCGATGGTAACTGTGGAATAGAAATGAATGGATGTCGCTCGACTTGCGCTTGAGCCCAATTTAGATAGCGTTTACGATCCGGAGATTCGACAGCGAAATCTACGGGAAGTAAACTACACAGAATTTAGAAACTGCATACTATGTAACAATGACGTCGGCGTACCTCAACGTCTCGCTTGTATACTTCAGTGCCAACTGATCGAGCAGCGCAAGAAGGCGCGCTGCGTGTGCTGGAAGTCCGTCCACAATGATGTGATCTTCGAGGCCTATCCGAGTGAGAGCGCGTGGTTGCCAATACATCATATACCGCTGCTGAGGCCACTGTTCGTTTTGATCGACCAGCTTGAAATACAATCCTGCGAACACAATTAGGTGATTCCGATATTTGAGCTGGCGGGACTGCCCCGGCCAAGTGCTGGCGGGACAGAAGTCTCTAACCTTCAAAGGTGAACAAAACACTTCCGTTGTCGTCTAAAACGTAAGCATCGATGATCCAGTGTCGAGGCGAACATTCCTGCAAGATCGTATACGTCCTGAACTCTTCTGGTAGGACGAGTGGTTCATAGCTGCCGTCATTGCGATATGCGCGACGAAGAGAGTGAGGCAGCTAGACGCGAACGCCAGTGAGACAAGTGGCCACAAACCAAGCAATATACACACCAGAAAAGAGCGATCCTTGTCTCCAACGTTGATCTTATCATAAAGCTGAACAATGACGTCAATACCAATTACAGTAACTGATTGCGTGATATGAATACCATATTCCAAGTGATAGCGGTCTGTACAGGACACGTCTGTCAATATCCCCGAGTAAGACATGAATGATTGCGTCAGTCCGCACCTGGAAGACCGCATCCATCACTGCAGGGTGGAACTGGTAATCACTCTTATTCAGGCCTTCGACGTGCCCACGAATCCAGCAAATAGCCTCCGTCTCGTTCATGCACGCTTTGATTAGCCGTTTGAATCTGCAAAGAGTGTCAAGATTGGCAAATGCAAATCAGCACTACACTAACTCGTCTCCAAACTGGGCGAAACCCGCCATGTCCGCATACATTTCCTCGTTGAAATTTGTCTGGAAGCATCTGGCGAGGACCGCATCGATGTCTACGTGGGTGATGCTGTGCATGCCTAGCTGTGGCTGCCCATGTCCTATCTTGCCATATGCATGGGTTGTGTCAAAGATAGGGCCGGCCCGTGTCCACTCGAGGTCTCCTTGGACTCTTTGCAGGGCGGACGACGATCTCACGGTCCACGTGTTACCATCCGCTGCGACCTCGAGCGTTACAGGAGGAACAGCCTCTTCAAGAATACACGCGGCCTCAAAATGGCAGTCCCAGATCTGCGTGACACCCGGAAACTCGAGAGCCATCTCAATATAAGCCGCAGCCGGGATGAGATTCTAACATAACCATCGAGGAATCAGTGACCGGGACTGTCAAAGAATAAGAAAATAAACACAGCTCACAGAGTGGTCGATGACATGATGAGAGATCCAGGCTTCCGGAAGGTGCGGACTGATACGAAGACGCGTCGAGTTGAGAGGCCGAGAACGAGGGAGGAGACGGCTCAAATAAGAGGGAACTGGTAAGGCGAAAGGTATGACTCTCAGTTGGAACGGATACGTAGGCCCTTCGATGTGTGCGATCGGACAGCCATTAAGAATAGAGAAGTTGATCTGGACATTGTTGAAAATATGACCAAACCAAGTAAACCAAGGAAAAACCTACCGAGTTGATCCCATACAGCAGCAGCTGACCGATGGTCCGTAGAAGAGTCTCGTGCTCAGAACAAAACCTGGTCCCTGCCTTCAGCTGTTGCTCAGACGGAGGACGAGTCGCAGTAGGCAGGGAGTCCAATGCACCCATCTTCTTAATAGACTATGATTAATGTGAATTAGATCAAAACATCAGTCGTAGGAAAGAAACACCACCTGAGACAACACCGGGTGAGGAGATATTTCCACGAACGTAGTGTACCGTCCGTATTTGTCAACAAGGTTCGAAACCGCTTTCGAAAAGAGTACAGGCTGGCGGAGGTTCCGCCACAGGTACTCGATAGTGTATTCGTCGGATTTGAACTCTGCGATCACAGTAGACATTGTTGGTACTGTAGGTACGAAAGGTCCGGCGTACTGTGCGAAGATGGCTGCTAGCTCATCGCGGTATGTCTCCTCGCAAGGATCGACAAACGGTGAGTGCACGGCTGTGCTCACGCGCAGTTTGCGTGTAGCGACACCTTCGACCCAGGTCTGAATATAATTCTGAAATAGGTTGACGTGGGCTTCAGGGCCCGATACGCCAATGTCCGTGCAGCTGTTGAATGCAGCAATGTGCAAGTCAATAGACCCTGTCCCGCTCTGCCTGGACAGAAAAGAGACTGCTTCGATATGGTCCCGGATGCTCTGTTCGTCGCAGCCGCAAATGGCGATCATCGCCCCCCCGGTATTGTCCACAAGGGAGAGCGCCCGTCCGCGAGCAATAGCAATCTTCACAACCATCTAACATATATCCAAAACATCAGCATGGAAAAGGATCTGAAAAGAAGTGCATAACCGTACTCACATCCCGAGGCATCGCTCCCGAAGCATACAGAACGGCGGTCTCACCAATTGAATGGCCGACGACTGCATCGGGCTTGATGCCGAGTGATACAAGCAGGTCAAACATGGCGATCTGGAAGAAGGTGATGGCAACCGAGATGACATCAGCAGGCCATACTGAACTGGTAGCCAGCTTCGAAGAATGTGGCGCCGTGGGTAGAAAGAGCCCAGTCTTCGCGAGGCACGATTCTCCCGTGTATTCCTGGTAGACCCGATCACTTGCGAGGATGCTCTCGCGAAACACAGAGTACGTGCTCATCAGATTACGCCCCTGCTGCCAATGTTGAGGTCCCTGACCAGAGAAGCAGAGAACGACTGGGTTAGGTCGCTTCCCGACCAGAACGGGATCAGGGAATGACGCGGAGGTGATCGAATTGGCAACAACAACGGTCCTCCATGGCATTTGTCGAGCACGATTGCCCAGATGCTCACAGAGTACCAGGGACTCACTGCCAGCATAATCTTCCTTGTATCTCTCGACGAGTGTATGTACGGACTTCGGGGTGAGTGCCCCTGCATACGGGATTTCGGTAAACTCTCAAATAAGGTTGTTTCGATACGTACCGACAGCAAAAAGGAAAGGGCCGCCTGCCAAAGTGTCCTTGTCAACGTGAGTAGGCCGACAGTCATGCTCGCGCAAAACCGTATGGCCGCACGAACCTGTGGAACGTGCTCCGGGTGTCAACAAATAGAACCGAAGAATGAGAAGGTATACAGACCTCCGAAACCATAGCTCGATATGGACGCAATGAGACCTTTCGTGCGATCATGGGGCACAAAGTCTTCAACCATTGTAGGAACCCGAATTTTGTACTTCTCGAACTCAATTTTCGATGACGGTTTATTGAAAAAGCCATTGGGAAGCACTTGTTTTCTGTCCAACATCATAATCACCTACAGGCGGTAGGGCTTCAGTATCAGGTATACCGTGCAGATATCTTCTGTACCTTGATTAGAGAGCTTATATATGCCCTAAAGTTAGTTGTACAGATGAGTCATGAAGCGAGATAACATAATCTGAGCACCATGAGCTTACCCCATTTCTCCATGTCCGATGTTACTCTTCACAGATCCAATAAGAATTTCACGCCCTTCTCTTTCCTCATGAAACACAGTGGCGGCTGCCGATGCCTCTAGCGCATCACCCACGACCGTTCCAGCGCCATGCAGCTCGACGAAATCGGCATCACAAGGTTTGAGTCCAGCGTCGCGGTACGCGTTCCGGATGGCTTGTGCTTGAGCCTCGGGATTTGGTGTTGTGAGGGATCCCATGATCGAGCCGCAGGACGTCAGTGCCGAACCCACAAGGGTGGCGTATATTCGGTCATTATCGTGCACAGCGAGATCATGACGTTTGACGACGACCGCACCAGCTGGAACCACGCTACCTCAATCATCCTTCACCAAAAGGAGACACTGGCACGCACCGACATCACCGCGGGCATAGCCGTTAGCTTCATCGTCGAATGATTTCGAGATCCCATCCGGGCTCATGACGCCCAGTTGGCTGAAAGAAGCGGTCTCGAGTGGTGTGAGGATGACGTTAACTCCAGCGACGACGGCCTGGTCGCACTCGCCGCGGCGGATGGCTTGAATTGCGAGATGCATTGCGGTCAGGCTTGAGGAACAGGCAGTGTCGACGGTAAGAGATGGGCCCAGCAGGTCGAAGACGTAGCTGATCCGGTTAGCAGTGATAGACAGCGAGGATCCAGTCATATAATAGGCTGAGAACGATATGAGCAAATGATCTAGTAGAAGAAGATGGACGACAAACCGCCAGCTTGCGTGATGTCCATCTCCATAGGGGGACCTCCTCCGGCTATACGACCAATTGTTACCGTTACAGATCACTATTCGTTGCGCTCACTGACCACAACCAACATACACGCCTGTATTCGTAGCACGGTAATTCACGCCGCTCCGTTGAAGAGCATTGAATGCTTGATGAAGTCTAGATCAAAGATTGTAAGTAAAGAAAGGCCTTTGAAATAATGACGGATAGTTACGATGCCACTTGTGTTACTGCAAGCTGTGAAGCTTCGGCGGGAGTGATACCGAATTCCTGAGGATCGCCCGCGGAAAATTCGGGAATAAAGCCTCCCTTGGTCTGGCAGAATACAAGCTAGTGAGACTTATCTCGTCAGGCAGTTGCTATCTTACTGTGCAGATTTTTCCGGGTGCGTTGCCTAGGTACGCGTCGGCGTTCCAGCGATCGCTGGGGACAGTGATTATTCCAGATCCGCGACGCTTGAGGAAATCGTAGAACGCTTCAGTATCAAGCCCTTTGCTCTCGCCGCCGGGAGCACTGATAGAAAAGCCTAGCAACGCCTCAAGCGTGAGCTGAGAGTCAACCGAGTAGCAGAGAACGTAACGTACCGACAATAGCAACGGCACAAGGGTCGGGGTTCGAGTAGCCGGGGGGTTTCTCGGTCATATTTGAGGGTGTCTGAGAACCTGCAATCTGAGATGTAGTGCTAGTCACAGCAGCGTGCAGGTGGGTGCACTCGAGTGGGAGCTGAGATTGGTTGGTGTATGGTGTTATATCTGAGGTTGCATTAAGTCTGACATGTGAGCGACTGAAAGTCACAGGCTCAAAGGGAGGGGCATCTATGTTGCAGCCATGACTTACTGGGAAGAGTCTGTGAACCAGTAAGAATTTTTACAAGGAGATGATGGTGGCCATACAAACTCGGAGGCTCGTTCCCACTCGCTCAATGCAGTATACCCAACGAAAAGACGAGCAGATTGCGACTGGATTGAAGCATGAGAATCATCAGGATGTATCGATGGACCCAAATCAGACTAGCAGACACGAGGTTGCCGCAAGACGCAGCATGGGCGCTACATGTGGCGCTGGCTTGGAAGACGGATTACGTAAGTAATTCAATCTCAAGTTCCGTGGGTGCCGCGGGCATTCGAACTATGCTCTTGCCAGCAACGCCTGAGGGAGCTAGATGGCGAGAGGGATTCCCAGTTTCCTCAGGCCCACCGCAATTTCCCCTTTAGCCCTTGCCTATCGAGTCCGCACAATGAGCTCCTGTGCCCAAGCCTTTGAGAACGCTCCCGAGCACCGCGAGCCCATTGACCTGGCCATCCGCGGCACCATCCCCCCTTGGCTCAGCGGTGTCCTCTACCGCACGGGCCCCGGGACCACCCGCATCCCCACCACCGAAGACTCATCCAAGATGGTCAACATCCAGCACTGGTTCGATGGCCTATCGATGCACCACCGCTTCGAGGTCTTTGCTGGCGGCCAGCGCGTCTCCTACCGCTCTCGCAAGGGCGCAGAGGATCTCGAGCAGCGTGTCGCACAGGCCGGGATATATCCCGACGTCTCGTTTGGACAGCGAGGCGACCCCTGCCAAAACATCTTCCGAAAATTCTTCACTGTCTGGGAGACCATGCGCAGCTCGGGTTCGGTGCCATCGTCACCGTCCGGTCGTAATGTCTCTGTCACACTTACCCCAAACATGCCCGGGATGAACACGAAGAACTTGCCCCTCACATCTTCGTCGGGCATCCGTTATTTGGTCGCCAAGACCGATGCCGACGCGCTCCAGCTGCTCGATTCCACGACTCTTGAACCCCTCATTTCTGCATCATACAAGGATATCGATCCGCGGCTGGATGGTCCTCTCTCCGCCGCACATTCTTGCCGTGATCACGAAACAGGTGACTTCTACAACTTCTCGTGCTCGTTCACCGGTCGGTTCCCGACGTACAAAATATTCAAGATTGGCGGGTCAGATGGCCAGGTCGACATTCTAGCAGAAATAACGGATGCACCTCCCTCATATATTCACTCCTTCGCTATGACCGAGCGATACGTTGTGCTGTGTGTATGGCAGGCGCACATCAAGTAGTAAGTCCCTATTTCTGGTGCAACGTACACACCACTCAAGCGTTTGGCTCAGTTCTGGCCTGTCAATCCTAATGAACAAGAATATCGCCGAGTCCATAGACACTGACTGGAAACCCAAAATGGATACACTATTTTATGTCGTCGATCGCAAGAACGGTGGTATAATATCCAAATACAAAGCGAGCATACATGATTTTCGCCCGTATTACACGTATTGACTGATATGATTGCAATAGACCCCCCCGTTCTTCTGTTTCCACCATTTGAACGCGTTCGACGACCCTAAAAACGGGGACGTCGTGATTGATATGTCCGTCTACGCTGACAACAAGGTCATCAACCTCCTGTACCTCGACCATCTGCGCAACCTCGACGAGAACAGCCACATGTTGATGGGACGTGCACGGCGCTTCCGCCTCCCGACCCCTGGCACCGCGCCGAGCGCAGATGTTTTGAACGCCGTGGTGGAGTTCACATGTTCGCAGACAGAGTGTATCGAGCTCCCCGTTGTCGCGCCGCGCGTATACCACAAGCCTTATCGTTACGCGTACGGAATCAACAAATTCGACCCCCGCATGCATCACACGTTCGCCGACGGGATTATCAAGCTCGATATGTCCTCAGGAACAGAGGCGAGCAGGGTGTGGTCCCTACCCGCGCACACACCATCTGAGCCGATCTTCGTTCCGCGTCCGGGAGCTACTGAGGAAGATGATGGCGTGCTGCTGAGCATCGTGTTAGACGAGCAGAACGCGCACAGTGCGATGATCGTGCTCGATGCTCAGAGTATGACAGAGCTTGCCCGAGCCGAGATGCCAGATGTGTTCCCGATTGGTTTCCACGGCGTGTGGACCGAATAGGTGGCACGGAGTCACTAGTAGTGTGCGGATACGGCCGTGTACACTTTCTCCACATTCGTTGCCTTATCTCTGTATTGGACGGATAGTGTTCTGTTCGATTTCCTTCCATCGAACCTGAAACTTCCGTTGTAATGACAAAGGCACGTAGTTGTCATTGCAGCTCCTGAGCTTCATCAGTATTGACTTGCCAGGTTCTGCGTATTCTTATGGAGACATGTCTCTGTACGTAGTATGCGTTGATGCGTAATCTGTCGCATCTGTATGAAGGTTCGCACGCTGCGAACTGCTAGTGGGGTATAAGGTTCGAGAAATCCCAGCAACTTTCCGAAGACGACTCCAGCTCACTACCGCATACCCATCTGACCCTGCAGAACAAGTCCAGAGTTTCACGGACATGATAATCAGAATACCACCGTCAGTTGGCGGAATGGAATCTGAACATAGAAGAACAACTCGTACACGACAAGTTACCATGCTATCCCAAGGTGCCAAGAAAGGAGGCATGGAGCTATCAAGATATTCACAACTTAGATAAGTAGTCAGTAGTTCATTCGTGTATGTAATATCTTCCTTGACGAGATCTTCCGCGAATCAATATCTACCATTCATCTAGGGGCTTCTATCGTAGTCAACTGCTGCTCACGGAAGCAGAACAAAGGGTTTTCACACCGCACGGTGCAAGTATCATGCAAGGTTCAGATCGTTTGGGGTCAGTATAAACCCACGCCGGGTTCACAATACTGCAACTCACCTAACTCTGAAGAGTAAGTTCAGAACTCATAGCCATGAGAGCTGGAATCTTACTGTTGGCTAGAAGAAAGAACTCAAACTCAGAAACACAAACGAAGGCATCCGTGTGGTTAAACTCGCCGAAGAGTCGTTGCTTCATCACATGGTGCAGAGACACGGGGATTGAGGCTTGAACCTACTGTTCGGGACCATACTATCTACAAACGTGTGACGGTTACCATAGCGGACAGTTGAATACATTTCAGTGAGTCTACCGTTAGAGAGTGGCTTCTGACTCTTACACCACCTGGTAGTGCAGCGAGCTTGGTGTCACTTTTTTGTGGCACAGTCAAGAACCAAAACAATGGCGCATTTGACCCATTGGTATGACTGTACAGGCGTACTCGGTTTGTCGGCAGGTCGTGATCAGTAATCTGAGCTCTAAACTGCCTGTTCACAGCCAGCGTGACAGTGACGTATATTGGTCATAACCCTATCGTATTAGGACCCTGCAGCCGATAATCAGCAGATCATTTGTGTATATAAATGGCGTTAAGCTGCTAGAGGGCCACCCGCAACCCGGATAGCCCCCAAATAGTAAGTGCAACAGCCCTGTCATTGAATGGTGCTTGAGCGAACTGACGATCTGCCTCGCGCAGATCCCTACCTCAATTTCGAACATCATCGCTATGTCTCGCTCAGGAACTGCGAAGGGCAAAGTCGAGCTCAAATCAGACGGCACGGTCGTCTCGACATTCACGCTTGAAGACGGCAACTCATTTACGTACTCAGGGAGCCTCTCCCTCCCCGACGTGTATGCCATAAAAGACTGCACGTGCGACGCGGTGCTCACCTTCAAAGCCCCCTCCCAGAGTGGCGATTATAGCTGGACATCCGAGAAGAAGGGTAGCATCATCCAGGTCACCGTCAACGCTAATGGGGGTAACACTATCGTCATCGACATCCCCGAGAGCAACCTCGTTAAGAGTTCCAACCCAAGTGTCGCCTACTTCGATGCCAATGTCGTCCCTAAGGGCACGTTTTCCCTCCAGCCTCTTGCCAAGGCTACTTGAGGTAGGTGCCTTGAGTCTCACCATGATACCCTGCACATACTGACTTGTGCACCACAGAGTCGACCTTTCGGTTGATTCGGTGTACTACTAGAACAGTGGAATCTGTCAGATATCCGAGTCCCATAAACATTGTATACATATGCAAAGAATTCATGTCATTTGTATACTCGACCAAAATGTGCCGCGTTCGCCCCACACAATGTCTTCTAGGGCGGCCTCTCAATAGAAAGCTACCCTATATACATCTCGATGAAGCAGATGACGTGGAAGCACCCGTTCAACCTCTTCTGCACTGCAGCTCTGTAGTAATCTATATCTTCACCGTTGTGTGTATCAGCTAAGCCCATCTCGGAGATATACATATACATGATCGTAGAGCATGTTCTCCTGCATACCGTCGTGAAAGGTATATTGTATTGAGTCCAGTGCAGTCACAGGGTCGAGAAGTCTCTCGGGCAATGAAACAAATTGGTGTACTACAATGACATAGCGCAAGCAAGCTAAATTACGGCGGGGGCACAGTCCTGAGCGAATATTGAGATCCTGTCGATACAAAGTCAGAACGTTGGAGTCTAGTTAGGGTTGAGCATACTAGTACCAGACCGAGAGCTGAGAACCACAGATCTGTCGTTCGAAAGTCATGTAGAAGGGGCTGGAACGCAGGGGATGGCTGCGACTACCACACCGTCTCTCCACCCATCCCATCCTTATACACCAGCTTCGGCACATCCCTCATGTAGTACCAGCCCTGTTTCAAAGTGACAGCCAATGTGTGAATACCTGCGTCGGAGGATTTGAGTGCATCCCTAGGTATCTCGATGTCCTGCAAGTCAAAATCAACGCGGGGGCATTTCTCCTGGTCCCACGGAATGTCGACCGCATTCAGTGTGATGTTGACTCCCCCGCCCGCGAACAACCCAGGATCGAGATAGTGGTTCAGCCGAAGCATCACCTGCATAGCAGCTCCTATGGCAGGAACGGAGAACAACACCGTGAGGCTAGACTTGCCGTTATATCCGAACCGAAGGTACGAATAGCCTTTATGGTCATTAGTGTGTATACGCGTAAACTCAAAGAATATAATCTTGTGTGGTCCCGGACCATTGAAGTGTCGAGAGGCTTCCTTCCGGTTTTGAGTGATAGCCTGCTTCCAAGCGTCAGGGATGGCCATCGAGGAGAGGTAGAAGCTAAGGGCAAGGATGCTCTTATGCTTCTCCAGAGCCCTTTCCAGTCTCTGCCTGTCTGCGTCTGACTCAGCCAGCGACAACGACACGACCAACGAGACGCTCTTTGCCTTCCACGGGGAGCTGATAATGGCGATAACCTCGTCAATAGAACAGTCGTAGCAGTCGACGCAAGAAACAATGGGGTTACGCGCCAGCGCATTCGCGATGATGGTAGTACCGTTCTCCATCACATTACGACGCAATACTACGAGTGTCGATTGCTTGATGAGCGTAAGTCGTGCGAAGAACGACGCAGGCGAGCCCTTGAAGTTGGCGCATTGACGGAGGAACCCCTCATATCCTCCATCCCTCATCTTACTGAGCCGCTCCGCCATCATATAGTGCTCATCGCTCAGCCGCTCTGAAACCCTGCTCTGCCGTTCGCGCAACTTCCCCTCTATCGTCTGGAACTCGGCTTCCGTCTTCGTTTTTAGCACCATGTCCGTGATAGCGTCAATCGCAGATCGCGCGTGCTGAGTGAACTCAGTGACGTCGAGGGTAAGATACGGATTAGCACTGTACTCCAGCCGGTCTTTGACGGCTTGTGTGAATCTGTGCCATGCCGCATCGTCCGCATCGTCCGTTTCGTCCGCGCTGTTGTCCTCCAGCCGTTTCTTGACAGTTTTATCGTCGTCTACTTTGATGGCGATGATGGTGTCAACTCTCGCGGCAACTCTCTCGGCAACCCTAGCAGCAACTTGTGTCGCATCGATGGCATCGAAGGCAGCAAGATTGTCGAGGTTGCCGAGGACATCGTCAAGGGCATCGAGGGCGTCATGGGCGACGTCGTGGGCAACGCCAAGGGTGTCAGCATGGGCGAATAAGTTGGCATAGTTGTGAAGGGTGACACCATAAGCCTTCAAATCATCTGTGCCCTTGCGCTGCTCCTTTATGCTGATACTACCGTTCAGCGTGACGGCTTGTCTTAATCTGACCCATGTCTGCGGGTCGTCCTTCAGCTTCTGTGCGATTTGTTCTATCTTCCGCTCCCACTCCTGCACTTCATCGAGACTACTCTCCAGCCGGCCCTGGACAGCTAACCTCAACAGGTTTCTCGCCTTTATGATCCTGGCCTTGCAATTCGACCAGTGTTGTTCCAGTGCCGCCTCCGTCCATTCATCATACCCTCGTGCCTTGATCCGGGCCCGAGCCTCCTCTCCGAACTTCGTGACCTGCTTCTCCACCCGTTTGGCCTCCTGGCTGACCCTGCGTGAAGTGTTTATCCTCCGCTTCGCTGATAACCTACTTTTCAGAAATGCTGATTCTTCGGCAAGTTGGTCTTGATTTTGTTCTTCCTCAAGTTTTGCGACCATCTCCATGTTACGCCACCACAGAATATCCTCGAGTTTCCAGCTCTCGTCCAAACGCATTCGCTCCATGTGCTCCCATTCATAGCAAACGAGGTACTCAGAGACTGCCGCTTCATGTAGCACAGTTATACTCTTGTTCAGGAGTTCCTCCTCGCCCTATCACAATTGGTGGTTGTTAGCACAACGCCAGGACACAAGGATGTAGGACAAAGGGTCTCCGCGTGACTTGCCTGCGATATCTGTAGTGGCTTTCCAAGCGTTTCTGTTTCCAACAAAGAAATACACTCGATCACCCACTGGCTTCTTTCCTCTGCAAATTTCCGTGCGTGTTCCTCAATATCCCACTGTCGAATATACGCCATCACTAGATCAACATTCTCCTCCGGTTGCTTTCCCCTCCCCTTCTCACTCCCATCTTCGACCTCATCTTCATCCTCGTTCTCGTCCTCTTTCTCTTTCTCTTTCTCGTCCTCGTCCTCGTCCTCGTCTTCCTCATCTTCATCCTCATCGTCAACCTCATCCTGGTCGTGACTCTCCCTTTGATCCTCCTTTTCGTCCTCCTTCTCTTTCTCCCGCCTCAGCGCCCACGTCAGCTGGATCGTCAGCCGGCCATCACGCGACATGATATGTTGGTGCTCAAGTTTCTGGAGAATCGATATGAAGTGCGCCTTGAGCTCCAAAAGGACGGTACGATCTTTCGTTATGTAGTTGCCGTTTATTGACGTTTTGTTGCCCATCTTCACCGAAACCGCGCCCGTATCGTCCTCTACACTCAGGACGGCCTTGCGAAATGTTGTTTTCGAGGAATTTGACCGACGGATGAGTACCCGTGAAACATTCTCCTTGTAATCGTGGATGGTAGTATATAACACCCAATATTTCTTAACGTTGCCACATCTTGTCAGTGTATAGTACACCGCAATACCATCCCCAGTGACTTTAAGTGGATCCAGCAAGCCCGTGAAGGATGTGATCTCCCCAAGGAATTTGCGCGATCGAGTCAGCGGGAGGACCTTCTCCTTGTCCAATTCCTCGCTAAACTTGTGACATGACGGCAGTGGAGGGAGACGAGCGAGCTTGAGGCTGAAGGTGAGGGAGGTGTCGTCATCCCAGATCGGGTTCCAGGCCCAGATAAGCGTGCGCACAAGGGAGAGCGCGACCTCGGTGACGAGCCAGATGACGGGCACAAATGGGTTGATTTGTATCTGTACAAGGCTGAAACAGCCGACATAGCCCACAACCGTGAGCACCAGGCCGCACGCGACGGCACCTTGCGCCATGAACAACATCGTGCGGCGGGAGCGCGTCGCCGAAGGGAGCAGATGAAACGTCTTCGTAGTTTCGAGCTTATTCTTCAGCGATCTGAACTTCGACCCTTTATCGATTTCCATGGGGATTTCGACGTGCGGGGCGTTTGGAGGTCTGTCTAAAGGCTCTTCGACATCCAAAGTGCCCCTCAGGGAAGGGAGCAGGTGAAGTTTCTTCGTTTCATCGAGCTTCCTCCTCAGCACTTGGAGCCCTGGGTGCTTATCTAATTCGAGCTCGAGACGATGTAGGGCCGCCTCGGACGAGAATCGAGCATTCCACCACTTCGTAGACTTCGAGGGTAGATTGATACGTTTCTCACGAAGAAACTCATCGACGGTCATAAAGACAATGCGATGTTTTATGATTTCCAAGAGTCGGATTTGGATGATGAGCTGGGTCATGTTGCTAACGATGACGCTCCCGATGGACCTTGCGAGTGGATAGAACAGCTGCAAGGACAAGGAATCACCCTTGTTGCTCTTGACGAGAAAAACATAGGGCGTGAGGCTCAAAATCACCGCGATGAGCGACCAAAACAGCATACACAAATGCCATACCCAGCTGTTTGTTGCTTCCACCGTCAACTTGTCCACATTGCTGACATGGAGCCTCTCTAGTCTGTTGATTAACTGCGTCTCGGCAGCATGACACTTGCCGCTCCACATGATCTGAGAAAGCACCTCGCCCGCCGGTCCGTACCCCGCGTTCTTCAACTTCTCCGCACCCATGAATGTTCCCCTACGGGTTATAATGACGATGCTTGCCGCCAGTGCTTTAAAGCCGGCACGAACAATCCCCAGACTGCCGAATATAGAGAGCGGTGATGCGGAGGCATAGAGGAAGCCGTTGACGAGGGCAGAGCCGACATGTTCCTCACATTGCTCAGTACCCAGCAGAGGAAGGAGGGCGGAGACATCCTGAATGCCGTCGGTGATGGTGCCGCCGAATCCCATGCTTCCTAATCCAGTCTGAGGACGGACATTGTGTAGAAAAGACAGGACAAGTCACCTTCGTCTGAGACAAAAGATGTATCGGGGTGCTAAGAGAGTTATGTTGGTCGTCGCTTGGGTCAGGGAGAGTAGCATGCGGATCCGTGCGATCGGTTACTTTAAATGCAGAACCGTGTACAGGTTGTATTTGCGGGGAGTGCCGAGCCTAGAGAGGGTATATGTGTAGCACTAGCTGTCGATAAGACACTAAGCATGCTAAGAACCTCTCCCCAGGTCCTGGTCGGCTGGTACCAGCTGGATGCTACACTTTTTTGCAAGAGAAAGGTATCCTATGGACCTAGACAGATATAAGTATTCTGTTTGTGTTTGACTGTGGGACCTACTGACTGTGGGAAGGCGGAGCAAAGAATATTGGACGACGCATGCACGGGCAGCAAGATTGACGTGTTTGCAGACAGCTCCGGCGAGGGAGCGAAAATCCATGGTTGCCGCGGCATAGTACTGGTCCGGTGTAGCCCACACTCAATACTTGGACACGCTCAGGGTCCTGATATGTTATCGCACACATGCTATGATAGTTGATAATCAAGCGATGTTGTCGATATCGTGTTTCGTGAGAAGCTTGTTTCTGTATCTTTGGGAGTGGCAGTGACCGACGATGTCATTCCTTGCGGCCTGATTAACCGCGTCAAAAGACTCCTACGCGTTCGATGGCAGGGCTCGGGTGTGTTCGGTACATCTCGTGTGTTATGATTCTGTGTCGACCGGGTGCATATGCATGCTGGGAGGAAGTATGTAGGATTGAGGAAGCAGGAGGTGCATATCAGGAGGGCGCTGGAAGATTTGTGTTCATCGAGTTAGGCGCGGTCTCGCTTCCTAATTGCTTGAGTCCTTGCTCTCAGGCGGC
>JAAIFI010000388.1:0-26091 GCA_011032875.1 Phlebia tremellosa | reverse complement strand
TGGAACTAGATTGACAGAAGCGGTTTTTCCAGATGTGAAGGAGATTGCCTACAGCATCTCTATCTTCCAGCATTTATTCATGGCGCTCACTGGGCCGTAATCCACGTCGATTTTGAGAAGCTCTGTATTGAGTACGGTGAGTGGCTTCTGGTTATAATACTCATATCAGATACTGATATACCATCTACAGGTGACTCGTTGACATTTTCTCAACCACCAAAAACGGAGCTTCAGGCCCTCACGGCATGGCTAAATTCGTGGTCATCAGCAAGATTTGCCGATAAGGGGAACACGCTTGCACACGGGATACAGGGTGATACCAATTCATGTGGAATCTTTGCAGCGAATACTATCATGCATGCTGTCTTTCAGAATGATCTGCTAACAGCCGGTGATGTCGCGTTCCAGCGAATACGTTGGTTTACGGCTTTTGCAGATCAAATCTTAAATAAGGTATGCAGCAAATCGTTCACTGTGGCATACCGTCTCATTCAGTACCGCACAGCATGACGTTCCAACATCCTTGACTGCCAAGGATCAAGACCTGAACGCTCCCACTGCGACTGAACATCTGGATCCTCCGTCGAGCCCGCATCACATCAATTTGGACCGCTGTGATGACGCCTCCACCTCATCCTCAACTACCTCGGCCACATGTCTATATCCCATCTTTTCGCAAGCACGCACTGCTACTGCCCCTGGAATCTCCGCACCAACCACTGTGTCGAAGCGCAAGATTGTCGTAGATGACCCTGGCTCCGACAAACCATCTCCAGCGAAGCGGGCAAAGACAACTGTACATGTGGCGCAGTCATTGGGAATAGGTCGCTCATCTATTTCAGAGCGAAACAATCGCGCTGCATGGACGGCAGGCAACTTTCAGGTCAATAAGGCAAAACTTTCCAATTGGAAGGAGAAGATTCTCGACATCGATCCTTCAGCGGAGCTCAAGCCGGACAACCCTATCGAGGTGAAATGCTCGAAGTGCTGTCGCTTTTTGAAAACAAAGCAGCCATACGATGCTAGCCGCTTCCGAGTACACTTTCGGAACTGCAAAGGTTCGAACACGGTCGTTACATTGGAGGAGATGTCCAATAGGTATGGATTTGGTTTCAAACCTGCGGGCCCTTCCAAGGACGATATGGTGGAACCAGAGGTGGAGAGACGTCCATGTCCAGGTCTCACAAAGAACGATGACAGCCGCATTGACCGGTACCTACAACGCACTGGCGCCATGGGTGGCGGTGGTCGATCGCTGTATAAGCTAGCAGAAGAACGTTACGGAAAGACTTACAGTCTACTCAACAAAGACCGAAAGAAGATTATCGACGAAATCTACATCTCGACACTTCAATGGCGTAACGAACAGCGGCGAAATCGGGTCTACTCGGTCAAATGTCTACGGAACGTCGTGTGTGCCCCTGATGCGCCTCCTTTGCCCTGCACTTCCTGCTACGATCTGCGAGGTAACAATGACTTCAATCGTGCTCTCAATGAAGAAGGCGCAGGAGACGACACGCTGATATTCACAAACAAGCGATATCAAGATCCAGCCCTGTGCAAGCTGTTTATCAAGACGTCCGGTCTTCGCGAGCTGGTACAAGCAAAGGATGCTGGCAGTCCGTATATCCGCTATGCACTGGGAGTAATTGAAGGGAAGTATGACGACAATATGATTCTTTCAGGGCTTATGCAGAGCCAAGTTATTCTCTCAGACAAATCTTCACGTGGCGTTGGGAAGCAGAACTTCCGTTGGCCTAAGGAATACGACCGGTTTTTACATGTGCTTTTTATAGACAGCCCGAAAGCATACCGAACTCTTACAAAATATTTGCCTGCTCGAACGGAACGAAGCTACCAGTGAGTTAGCATAAATCATTCCTGCTTTTTTCAACTGACACGTTTGTAGAATACTTGAGAGCAAAGACTCACCATTTCCGATGACCATTTGTGACGAGACCTTTGCGCTTGTGAAGCAACGTCTAGAGGCCTTAGATTATGATGGTCCGGTTGCCCTGGCTTGCGACGACACCAAGCTTGTTCCCTCGTGGCGGCTCCATTGGAACTCAAACGAACAGACGTACTTTGTTGTTGGTGCGACTTGTGGACCACTCCGTGTTGCAGATCCTGAAGCACTTCAACAAACCGTCACCGATGTGAATGCTGTTCAAGCCACAAAAGTTCGACTTTATACCATTCAAGTGCCATTACCTGGAATTGCACCAATCATTGTCGCTGCGCTACCTATCTCTGACTCAATGGACGGACCTGCATTATATGGCTTGACCCGCCCGATTCTCTATGGTCTCTTGGAGCATGGTGTTCATGTTGCATCGCAGTCATCTGATGGATCAAAGACCGAACGTGCACATTCAAGAATTATTCGCAACGAAGCACCGTCAAGACGTACTTATTCAATCTTGGGTCCCCGCGGTATAGAAGGATTTACGCTGACCGCGGTCGTTTCAATTATCCATGAGCATCCAATAGCAGAGGTCCAGGATGCGCTACATGGCAGTAAAACATCCAGGAACAATCTCTTTGCTGGGGCTCGACTTCTCACATTCGGAAACTACACCATGATGTACCGTCGCATACGAAACATGGCATTGGACTCAGATACACCCCTTTACTGGCGCGATGTTGAGAGGCTCGATCGTCAAGACGACAACGCAGCGGCTCGCTTATTCAGTTCCCGGGCCCTTGAACAGCTTCTCAAGAAGCATCCCGACGCACTTGGAGAAGTCATATACCTCTATATCTTCGGAGAGCTTACGGATGCTTATCAAAACCGGTACATTACCCACCGTGAACGGCTGAGGATGATCCTCCGAGTCTTCTATTTTGTTAAAATGTGGCAAAACTATCTTCGTGGGGCGGGGTACGCACAAAGCCGTTACTGCATATCGTCGGAGGCCCTTGACATCATTCGGATTCTTGTCGAAGGACTGTACACGCTCATCATTATCTATCACGACTACTACTGCAAAGATGGACCATTTCCCCTTCTGCCATGGCTCCACTCTACAGAGCCGGTTGAGCATTCCTTTGGTTGTGCGCGAAGAGAACGCCCGGATTTCGCTTTGATGGAACTGTACGACATGATCAAGAAGCTTCGAATTCAGATGCATGAGAGCGTCCGTCTTGCAAAGACCTCCGATGCAAAGGCCCGAGCGAGCGGATACAGCCATACCTATTTTGATGCTCGTGACATCAACCTACACGCTCTATCAACATATATGAGTGATGAAGACATACCTGAGATCGCACTGGAAGCCCTTGAAGATGCCGAGGCCTTGGTTGCTGTTCTTGGCGTTGTTCCCGCGCAGGTTCACTCGAATACCGTGGTCCCTCTCTCCATCGATTGGATGCGGCAAGACTCTGATGACGATATATGGAACTCAGATAGTGACGATGGGACTGAATCGGAATCAGACTCTACTTACGATGATGAGCCCGATGAAGTTGACTTTGCGACGGAACTTCAGCGGATCTTGCATGAGGAAGAGCAATGGGACCCACATCGCCTCATCAAACAAGATGACCGAGTCTTGAATCTTTCCCTCGCCGCTGCAGCATTAACACTGGATGATATAATGCACATGTGCGTAAATCAATGTTTATTCAGTATACTCAACAACTCATTGTATTGTTAGAGAGAACCTACCGGAAATCGATGCGGAAACCGAGCTGAAGCTATGCCATGAAGAACGAAATTCTATACGTGAGACACTCACTCAATCTGCGTCCGTTGCATGGCCTGTACCCAAGGAGGGATTCGGCAAATCTCTGCATGCCTTGACGACGGATGAACTCGACCTGGACTACCTGGTAGAACAGCGCAAATTACATCAGACACGCCATGCAGCGGAGAGTGTCAGAACCCGCGATACTGTAGTTCAGAAGACAGTCAGCAAGGATTCTACATCTGCGCGAGTCAAACTTACTCGTGAACTTTACGCAGTCATGCGAGAAATCCAAGGTCACGGATCAAGTGCAGGAAACTCACGTCTTGCACGCTGGTGCGAATCAAGCGCAAACCCATCGGACAAGCAGACTGGAAATGCGGCAAACGCAGCTGTAGTTGCAACGGCGGCATCCAGGGCTGCTGTCAAAAAGCGTGAAAACGTGTTTATCAAACTGCAATTCCCCAAAACCTTGATACCGATACTCACCTCCGCAAAAGTCTCGTCCGTCCGGCCACTGAAGATTGATGATTTTGGGTTCATCTACGGCCCCTTTGGTCTCGCTTTGGGAAAAGGTACGTGTCTTTAGTATTGCTGACAGAATTTTCTAACACATATTATAGTCATTGCACTGTACGTGAAAGGCGGTGGAAAGAACGGCCGATATGGTAGTGTCGATGATACCTCGACTATCGGTGCCGTCTCCTATATTGGTGTGCAAGTATTCGAATACCGGTTCTCGCGTCAGTTCCGCCCGATCACAAAGGGAACCGCAACGTACCAGACAGTGCAATATGCTCAATTGCCTTCTCACGGCTTTTTATGTCTACTCACAGCTCCACCTCGAGAACAGATGGGAAACCTTGCCATTGACTCTGTGGATGGAAAGATCTTCAAGGAGCTGTTGGACAACTCGATCAAGTTGCGCGAGGCTGTGAAGATGTTCCGGAAGCGCACCAAGAAGGGGGACTCGGCGGAGTGTGATGACGACGATGATTAGAGTCTAGACAGTATATAGTACATACATATAATGGTAGAACATAGAATCCAGGAGTTTACAGGCCTCGAGAGCCGTTGTTGTAAGCTACTCCAGCCATCCGGACATTGGAGAGCTTGAAGCGTCGAGGCTGCTCACCGTCCGGACAAACCCATGGGCGCTTGTCCGGACACCGACCCCCAGGAATCGCCATTTTCGTGAGAAGCCTCCAAGCGTATATTCAGGGGTCCTGTGTCAACATAACTCATCGCGGTATGTACCTGACAGCTATGACAGGTCCGCTTTATCCAAGATCAAGTTCATGGTGTCACTGGAAACGGTGTTGGAGCATACATCATCATCCCCGGCACGGGCTACGAAAGCAGCTCTGGCGGCCCGTTCTTCAGAGGTACGACGACTCCATTCGTGAACGATACGCCGTCTTTGAGGCCTAACTGTCTCTTCCAGACATCGACAACCAGGGAACCGCGCAGCAGGAAGTTTATTTCTACATGAACAGCGGGCATGAGCAGAGTAAGCGTTTGAGAGCGTATCACACTAGTGATGCTCACGGTCATATATCCAGCTGAAAGCTATCGCACGGGATTTTTCGGTCCGTATGCGCTTGCCATCACGTCTGGTTCGGCCCCCTCTGCGAACCTCGACACGTCTTTTTTCAGCACCCTGAATCTCCAAGGATATGTCCCCGCGTCTCAGCGGGGGACCGTCACAGGAAGCTATTCGGGGGTGCTCTCAGGCTTGGCAATCACTATTGGTTTCAAGGTGAAATAGTCCTACGAGTACCGTGAAGCTGTTTGACTCACCTTTTACATAGAACTCAGCAGCTCAATACTGGGCTACCGGTAACGGGTTAGTCTCCGTCTTTGGTCGAGCTCCTGTATGCCCTTCTCATAGCCAACTTTCTAGCGGCACGAGTGGTTCTTTCACAAGTCCCTTGATGAAGACTGGTACATACACTGTCACATTGTACGAAGGTGAATTAGAGTCTGGTACTGGCACTGTATGTGCTGTTCATTTTCCTACTCAGCGGGGATGAGTCCACTGATCTATCGCAGGTTTCTGTGAATTCTGGAAGCACATCTTCTATTAACCTGCAGTTAACGATCAGCAGGCCCTCGACCATCTGGAGCATCGGTGAGTTCCGTATTCCCCAAGCAAAACCAGGATGTGTTACTGAATGAGGTTGTAGGTACCGTTGATGGCACCCCTGCAGGCCTCCTTAACGCCGACAAAATTCAGACGATGCATCCGTCAGTGCTCTTGAACATTGAATATTTGCTGCTCTGATTTTTCCTGTTTCCAGGTCTGATTCGCGTATGAGCTCCTGGGGACCGATCACGTATACCATCGGGAGTTCCTCTCCGTCCTCGTTCCCCATGGCACAGTGGAAGGGTGTCAATAACCCCACGACTATCAAGTGGACTGCATCCTCCTCTCAGATAGGCGCGCGGACTTTGCGTATCAGGACGACTGAAGCATTCGAAGGAGGACGACCCCAAGTCACAGTCAACTCCTGGTCCTCCAATGAACCCCCTGGTCAGTCTTTCGTCTTCCGCAATTGAGCCGGAGCTGATATGTTGTAAAATTCGCAGCCCCGCCTGCGATCGACTCCAGAGGCGTCACGCGCGGCACCTGGCGCGGGCTGAACCAGCTGTATGACTTCGCCATTCCCTCTGGCACGCTCGTCGCCGGCAGCAACACCATCAGCATCTTCACCATCTCGGGGAGCAGCGGAGACGAGTGGTTGAGTCCGAACTTTGTGTACGATTCAGTCGAGCTGTTCTGAGCTGTGAGAGCGGGGTTTGGGCAGCCTATTGAGTTGGAGTGCTGTTATTATTGGATGTGCAAGTTGGCGGTTGTGTGGTATGTCAGGATTCAATTGAAACGAACACTACAAGTATTGTGGCAGGTGGAACCTGCGGCTGCCCGTCGCGTTTCCTCCGCGGAACCAGATGTTCGCTTCATGCGGCCCGCGCGCACCGGGCCAATTAACTTTTGTGAACGCCCGGTGTCCAACCAACTTGGCTCATCCATCCATCCAATCCTCGACTCTGTTCTTTCGAAGGTAATTCTTGGACATGCAATGCCTTGAAGCTGCCTGCAGCCTGACTTAACAGTTTGCGCAAACCTAGGAACAACACTCATCTGCGACACTGGCGGCACAGTTGGACCCTCGATTTTGGAGGCTTTGAAAGCTTGAAACCGGATCCTCGTGCCTGCAAGGGTGATCTTATCGATTGAACATGATAGATTGAAGTAAATGGCCACTTGACCATTGGCTAATAATGCATCCACTGTCACATGATGCTCTTGAGTCTCTTGGATTCTCGCTTCACGCGTGGACGTAACTTACGAGCATAGTTCTGTGTTCTGTGGCTCAGTGGTAAGTCATCTATGCACGTCTCATACAAAATTCATGGAGTTGACGACGTATAGGATTATACCAGTACAATTATTGATGTACTTCACAGGCCTGGCCTTAACATCCGACCTGATGCTCATTGGCAGACACAAATCGAGGGACTTGCTTAGAAGCGTCCACGCCATTAATTCAGGTACTAGTACCCCACGCCACATACCGCTACTCGACACTAAAATGGCATTATATCCCGACTCCCGCCCTGATATTGGATATCCGTCTTTGATTTTGCGTTCTCGCTACTGCAATAGACGCTTTAGAGGCGCAAGACGATTTCCTGTTTGGAGGTCGCCACATTGACAGCATCAGCGGACGATCCTCGTTTCCCTGGAAAGTCGTCGTCCGCGCGATTTTAGACTTCATGATGTGTTTTCGATCGCACGCATAATCAATTTCGTCCTCAAATTCACTCAAGTTCACCGTCCGCCTCGCCTGCTCATTCTGATGTTCCTCCTGGTTCGTCGAATGCGGGGGGTTGCCAACCTCGATATCAGTCGCAAGGGCGTCGCGTGCAGTCGAGGCACCGCGGCCATAGCGTGCAATCATCCTGGAAGCTCGGCGCCCTCGGTGGAGGTCTCACTTCCAGTACGTTTTTGCGTCGCGTATCACTACACAGCTCCCAAACCAACGCTAGCTGACAGCCTTCAGCTCGTCGTGCAGCAAAAAACGCACGTATCGCACGATCTTCGGCGTTCAAAATTTCTGCGACAGCCACTACTGCATGCGTGGGGGTTGTTGGCCGCTTCCTCGCTAGCACCCTAAACTCACTAGTGCTAGAGCAACAACCCGACGCAATCGCCGGTGGTATTCCGGAGAATGAATTTCTGTGGGGACTATTAAAGGCATCCGTTACCCCGGTGCTCTAGGCGGTCTTTTTCCCCAACCACCCAGCCACCCTCCCTGTGCTTGATGTCAATTTGCTTGCATAATGGACTCCTTCAGTGATGTGAGTTCGCTGAGCACGCCTCGCATTCAGTCGACGCTGGGTGCAGTGCTTTTGGGAGGTTTTGTCAGTATATTGTGAGTTGTCTTTCTGGTTTTGCTGGCGACCGATTCGTGACCCCCCGCTTCAGCCTATCTGGCATAGTCACTATGCAGACATATTTGTATTATAGGGTGTACTACAAAGACAATCTGTATCTGAAGAGCATGGTGAGAATCATTCCGTCCTATTCTGCGCGCTACAGCGACCAACTTCGTCCAGGTAACCGTGATATGGTACGAAATCAATGGAAATCTTCCCTCCAACGCGAGTTGACGTTGCAGATAGGATATTGGACCTGTTGCATACTGTGATGATCAGCGCGTCGAACTGGGATTATCTGATCATGGGTTTTGGAGACACATCTGTAGCGGACCACATAATATGGTGCGTCATCTTTCCTACGTGGCGAGTTCATTCGCTAACGTACATGATAACGCAGGAGTATCGCCGTTACGATTGCACTTACTGTACGTACTTGATCAAGTGCCTTTCGCTTATATGTCAGCTCATCATACCAAGGCAATACTCACGTTCGTTGTGCATGGGTGAGTTTCCTAGGTCCCTGAACAAGAATGGTCGCTAACAGACACCCATCAATTCAGTTTCTTCATTAATCGTATATACGCAGGCAAGTCCCTGTCGCCTGAATTCCTGCACGCTTCATTGACTGGGAAGACAGTCAGCAAAGGGAATTGGGCCATGACAGTGCCCCTGGTGCGTCGTAAACTAGACTGAAATGGCCCTTATTGACTGATTAGTATCACCAGGCTGTCCTTGCATTGTTCCGTCTAGTGATTGCACTTGGTATGCACTCATCAATATCAACCTTGACTACAAAGCTCACTCTTGCGCCAACAGCAACAACTGCAGAGATGTTGGCCCATTTTTATATACAGCGTTGTCGCTTTCTGATGCACTTGAACGTACAGGATCAAGACAGCGACCTTCATACGCTTCGCCGCACAGTTCAAGGTAAGTCCTTAGTCATATCTCCCTCGTTTCATCGGGATAAGAGCCTTCACAGTGGATGTTCACCATGGGTCTGGCGGCTTCAGCTGTCCTGGACATCGCCATTGCCTGCGGACTGTGTTTCTACCTACGGCAGAGCAAGTCCGGGTTTTCTACGTACGTCGACGCCCGCCGTGTTTCAATCTTCACGATGACCGCGTCCTCACACGTTAAGTAGTATGGACCAAATTATCGATATGCTCATTCTTTACACCGTGGAGACTGGTCTGGTCACCTGGTATGTTCTGTTCACGTTGATCAAAGCCACTGGAGGCTTACCCACGATACAAGCGTAATCACAGTTGTATCCTTAATTTGCGTACGTATCCCGTGTTTAATCCCGGATTGGTTTGTTCTTAACTTGTTCTCGCAGTGGATTTCGATGTCTCATAATCTAGTGTATCTCGCCCTGCACTTCACAATCAGCAAACGTGCGTCTGCCTCTTGATCTGGTGCCAACTCTTTACACTGACTATCCTTATGGACACTAGTTTATGCGAATTCCTTCCTTGCAACGTAAGCTGCATCATCTTCTTTCGAAGTGTATGAGGCCTAACCTTTATTGGCGACAATGGCAGCTTAAACTCCCGCAAGACTCTGAAGGCGCGCTCGCAAGCGTCCTCCGACAAAGAGCGGGGCGGCCACGCCATGCCTATACTGTTCCCCAGCCGCCGTCAAACCGTCAGTCTCCTGCTATTTGCCCACCAGCTCTCACAGACCCTCAACGATCCTGACTACGTGCCCTCTGAATTACAGACTCGACACGAGATAAATCCTCTCAGCACCAGGGCGGTATGTTGGCATTTATCCATTTTTGTATCTGTGTTCATGCTGAGACTTTCCGATACAGATGGAGATCAGTGTAGAGAGGACGATACATCGTGAGGTTGATGGGGAGATGGACTTAGGAATGGATATAGAAGCGTCTGGCGATGACCGCTTGAGCGATAAACGGGATCTCAAGGGACTGTAGATGCAGACGACGCGACCTTGCCTTTTTATATCATTATCAGATCACTTTATGAACTGCTCAGCGATGCTTAAGCATCCTTGTTACCCTTAACACATTCTTCGCTCTTTTTTTATTTCGGTAGAATCGAAACTTTGCAATGATAATGTGACAACATGTGAAGTGTCAGTCCGAGTTATAGAATAAACACAGGTCGCCGGTTTGTGAGGAGATTGTTGTACATCGAGTGGTATTCATGTGAGGAGTCGTTGGTATCGTGTGCGTCTTCATTGAGGCTTCTCGCTGGGGGGCGGCGAAAGCTCCCTAGGTTTGTACTCCAGGTTCATGGCAATCAAAGGCCAAACTAAACACCAGGAACTTAGGACCATGTGTTGTTGAAACTGTATGGGCACGACTTACCTTCCTCGAATCCAGGGTGTCTGCCTAGCCTGATCTGCTGCCAAACGTTGCGCATGGTGTCCGAACTACGAATCTGTTCCCAATGGTCCAAGAAGTATTGCACTTCGACCTGATGAACAAGACGTTAAGTAATCTGGCAGCACGATCAAGGTCTTTCCGTAACGTACCTTTCTGACATCATCGAATGCGGACGAGAAGTCAGAGAATACCTCATATGCGACATTGTTCACGGTCAGACTTCTGATGATATGCTGGAAAGCGCGCTCCTTGAGTTCTTGTAGGTCCAATCCTACAAAATGTTCAGCACTCGTATAGCAATGAATCCATATGTTCAGCTTACTGTCCGCTAGTCGGTACACTGCCTTCGCACTGCAAGGCCGAGGCCTGTCGGGGTGCTCGAACGTCCATGCGGTTATCCATTCTCTCCTCGAGGACGGCTCTCCAAAGCCTGGGACAGGCTTTCGTGTGTAAGGAGGCTTGTCGGTTGCCTCATCGCTCCGAGAGGGGGCTTGAGTGATCGGTGTTGTGCGTGAAGGGAAAGAAGACGCCAAAGGAGCGAACGTCAACGTGTCGGTATAGATCTGTACCATACCCATCAATAAACAACCGTAAGGACAATATGAGTACGCACATAGTACAGGACCGCTCGGTATGTGGCATATGCGGCGTCCTTCACGACTACGCGAACTTTCTTGGGACCAGGGACGACCTTCTCAGCCTTATTTACACGACGACCAGAGGTTTTTCGCGATGCCGGTTTAGTTTGTAATTTCTTCCCGGCTTCACTGGCTGTCATAGTACCGAGTTGAAGTCCAGCTTGACTCTGATCACCAGACGGCTCCTGCGGTGTCATCGCTTGAGAACGAGGAGACGACGGATGCGATAACTTCCGCTGCACATTTCTCTCCTCCGTATCTTCTTGTTCGCCTTCAGCGATCTCCGACGTTGTCTTGCTGTCCTCATCATCGGCTATTAGCTCTTCTGGAATTGATATCAAGGGTTCTTGTTCCTGATGTTGCGCGGAGGCATCGTTGGGGCTGTCTTCAGTAGTTGACCCCGGAAGAGAAGGAGAGCAAATTTGGGGAGGACCAGTTCCTGTCGTCTCATCCTCGTTGACTACACTATCTTCGCTGTCCGTGTCGTCTTCTGTGTACGATTCTAGGTCGTAATCGTAATTGTCATCCTCGTCATCCGAATCCTCGAATCGGGAGGTGCTACGTGCATCTGAGCCGTCCATTACGTCCATGTCCACATCAGCACCGGGTGAAAGCATGTCAACATCTTGTACCATGGTGAGATCACTGGCTAAGCTATCATGCTTTGTTGCAACGGAAGCGCTTTCCGCAAAACCGGAGCGAAACACTGGATGCGAGTGAAAATCTGAGCACTAGATGAAGAGATCGGGACGCACTAGTATCGAAGTAATCCACACGTCTCAACAGCTTTCTAGTCGCATATATGATTCTGGGTTTAGCATCTCCGGGTCGCGTTCCCCTGCGTCTTCTGGGAAGGACAAATTCAACGTCAGAGTACAGTGGACTGAAAGGAGCGGTTAACATGGACAATTTGAACTGGAAAACAGAACGCACTCGTCCAGAAGGCTTCCCAAACTGTTCAAAAGGTCTTTTGGAACAGGCCGACGCAGTATTGGCGACGGAGGGGACGGAGGAATTGGTGCAGCAGTAATTGTACATATAATCAGAAGCGCATCTGCCGACCGGACTGTAGTTGCGTTGGTATAGACGGTATCACGGCGAGCAAACTGTGCCCTACGATATATGTCAATAAATTCCGGAGTCACCTCATGGGGATACATACCATCCCCAATTGACAGTCTGTACTGACGTTAGCTGTGAAGCGCTGAACGACAGGGGGTGCACACCTTCCACGAGAACGCATGATTGCGGGCCTCTTTAGTTTGAAAACAGATGTTCCGCTGTATGCTTTACAAGCCGGTCAATACATAATTAGGGGAGATGAACAGCCCAAACATACTTCCGAAGTTCGAAGTTGAACGTATACTGTCCTTCCCTCACCCATCTAGATACATCTGTGAGACCGGAGCATTAGAATACTATGGTATATACGCACTTATTGCGACCGTCCACAGCAATTTCTTTTTCTTCTTGTGTTGGCTTCATTCGAATTCGAGTTTGTGTATGACGATGGGGAACCAAGACGCGACGAACGAATGTGCTCACCTCACAGGACAGATACAAACTCACAAAGCCAGCTCCATCGGCGTTTGTTGTTCCAGAATTCGCGTAGAACATAACCTTTGGGGCATGTGAACAATTGAACAACTGCGAGATATAATAATCAGAAAGCGCTGTAACACTTACCTGCCAGCGACCTCCTCCAAACAGCACAGATTTAGTCACTTTGGATTTGGATTCTCCTTTGCTGCACGCGTATGTTCCGTCAAAGGGTTCACAACTATACCACCGTTGCACTCAACACGAGGTGCGTACCTTGAATCGAAAAGCTCGCCGACATTGTGTAGGATCCACTCGAATTTGAGCGTTCTGGTTTCCATAAATTCATTAGACTCCATATCGAGATACAAAATGCAAGCCAAGGGTTGTCGAGTAGAATGAGATGTGAAGTCCTGTCGAGGTACTCGACGATGCTCGACGACCGAGGTCAAGCCTATTCGAGAGTTAATTAATTAGACGCCTATGGGGTCGGCAGGGGTACATAAGCAAGGACCCCGAACACCATCTCCTCATGACCCGGACAGCATTTTCCTAAAATCGTCTTGGCCCTTTGCGACGCTTGCACTCGCTCTTCCGGCACCTGTTGCACCAGTAGGACTGATATCTGCAGGAGCAGTGGTAGCGTGGGGAACGACGGCTCTCGCTTTCTTGCTTCCTAGACCTGCCCGCGGACGCGAAAGCGCTGCTCTCGGTACGAATGATACACCAGCCCCAGAAGACGCGGCCGTGGCATTTCGAGTTGACCCTGCTTCGAGACTCTCTTCGGACAACTGCAGCGTATTCTCACCGAAGACGATTGGTTCGGCATGGAGTAGTAGCTTGCCAGTCTCCTGTGATGATATAGTTAGCACAGGACAGCATGACGCCTAATTTATCGATGAACGCACAGCAGGATTTTCAAGCTCTACGACTGCCTCATTCTTGTCAAGGAATACTTCGACCCTCTTCACTCGGGCATACTTCTCCAGTGCTTGCTGCAGCAGACCCTCCTGGGTGCCAGCTGGAAGATTCCGAATTCTTACAGATTTATTTTGCACGTCTGCAGGTCGTTCGATGGGTCTATGACACATACATCAGCCAGGGATCACCGAAAGAAGGTATGCTGAATCCCTACCGTTTTGATTTTCTGTTGTCGGCGAGAGTGACTGCAAGTCGTCTCCTCTTCAACTCAAAATTGTTTGCAGTAAGCGCAGCCAAGGCATCTTTCTGTTAATGGGGACAAATTTAGCTCGCGTTGCTATCACGCTGACTCAAATAGCATACCTCGGTCTCAAACTCCACGAACGCGAATCCTTTTGGCTGGCCTTTATCATCGAAGGCCATCCTGACTTCTTTGACTTTGCCATACTGAAGAAGCAGTGAGCAACATGACAAGTCGGACACATCGAGATACTCACCGTCTTGAACACATCCTCCAATTCGCCTTTTGTGACAAATTTGCTTACACCGGCAACGTATACCTCTCTGTCATTGGCGTCACTGTCCGTCCTATCCTTCTTCCTCTCAGGATTCGATATCATCACGCTCAGAGGAAGGCCTGGAGCGAGTTCATGTTTATGTAACTCCAAAGCTGCTTTTGCTGCATCCTGGTCATTAAATGCGTAAATGACTTCTCGGGCTCCTTGAAGAATTGATGACACGTACAGGTGAGATATACTGGACATAACAGAATCTTCTCGAGCTCTTAAATTTCTTGCTCGGCCACCGCACGTCAAACAGGATTCCGTACTTAATATTCGATCAGGCTTCGATCGTCGCAAGTGGGACCTAGTATCACTTACTTTACCGAATAGTTCTCTGATAGATGCGTCGTCCGTATGTTCGGGAAAGTTGGTGACGTAGATTGTTGACTGCCATGCCATATGCACTGCGATCTCTTGATCGTGGATTCGTTTCTTATCCTTCGTAAGCCCGGCGGGGACGCTTTCCTGTATTCCAAGAACATCAGACCTCCATGCGTATAAGGGCGAAAGAGATATACATACACGATCCATGAACTCGACGGTGGCAACCAGTGCCTTCGGAAGCTGTGTGATCTTGATTTCACGAATGGGTCCGCACTAGTAACAATGACAATCGACATGTGCAGCACACAAATGTACGCAAGTACTCACGTCTTTGAAAAGCGCGGTCAAATCCTCCTCGGTCGTATTTGGAGGGAGATCAGCCACGAATACAGTCGAGTTCTCGCGATCACTGCGTATATATATCAAATCAGCTCATATCTCCAACGAGGATGTGGATATATACATACCGCTTCAGTGGCGCTTTCGGTTCTGACCACGAGTGAGTACTACAGAGCGCAACATAAACCATCATCAACTTACCGACTCGAGCCTTCTTGCTGCCCTCTGCCTGTCCTTCGTCTTCATGCTTTCTCTTCCCAGAAGACTCTCCGCCTTGTGGTACTTCTGTGTCCACGCTCATAACCACGTCTTCCTGTGCCTTTGTGGGACCATTGGAGGCAGCATCTGCTAGGCTCACTGCCGCTTGAAGCTCAGCATCTACTTGCATCGCTTCATAGGCTGCCTTTTCGGCTTGCTGGAAAATATATAGCATTTCAGGTTAGCCCTGAAATGGATCGCAGCTGACAGTCTCTGACCTTAGCTCTTCGCGCATTGACCTGTCCGCGAGCACGCTCGACTCTGTCCAGACAATCCTCCAGCTGTTCGACGGAACCATGCAACTGCTCGAAAGCGATCCAAGCTTCCCATATCGCCTCGGGCCAATCCAGGTTTTTCATAGCTACGTCGCGGTAGACTTTGCGGACATCGTCATACATATGCTGCTTGCTGATAGACGCGAATCAGTCAATGACACAGAACAGACAGAATCTTGTATTACTCACACGAGGAGATCGGTGTACGCAGTCCACGCAAGATAACTCGTCTTGTAGAACTTTGTTGCGTCCTCCCACATGATGACCGCGTGCTCAGAACTTTCAACAAGTTCTGTGCACTACATAACACGATGAGTCAAGCTTGACGAACCAACTTACACAAACTGACGACGTACCAAAGCAGAGAAATACTTCTCTAGGCGTAGACGGGAATCTCCCTGAGGAGAAGCTATGTATTATGTGAGTTCAGACGGCAAACACCCAAAAGAGGTGCGACAGACCTTCCCGAACCTTCCCAATGCCTTCCATGAGCACTGCCATTACTCGATCAAAAGCCTCTTCCTGACCCCCCTCGCTCGCGGCTTCGAGTCTCCTCCTCTCAAAACCAGCCCTGGCGAGCACGACAGGTACAAGCTCCTCCACGTTCTTCGTGAGTATCGACACCGATAACGCGCTTTCATACACGCCTGCCAAACTTTAGTAATTATCTGTTCATTTCTTCCAACATCCGTATACAACGAGGTGGGAAGCGTACCTTTGATGAGATCTGCGGAATCTGAGTCCGCTGAGCCCGTGCGTTCGAGGAAGCGAATATACCGCGCCCATACTTCCCCACATCCAGGCACGCTCCTTGTGGCCCGCTTCAGCGCCTTGAGTTGAGTCTCCTCTTCTGCGTCATTCTTTCTCTGTAATACGGATGAGCATCAGCAGCTATTCCGCGTGATAAACAGGCCGCAGTGAAGAACCGCATCAGAGATGCACGTACTAGTAGGTCCAGATATTCGGCCCAGAAAGTCCTCAAGGCCTGTTCTGCGATTGCCTCGCCCTCCCATCTCCTTTTATCCGCTTCCGCAATTGCGCGTTCGTATAGAGCAGGCAATACAAACATGTCCGGCTTCTTGGCGCGTCGTTCGTTTGCAATGTAATATGCATACGCCTCCAGTGAGAACTTCGCTTGTGCCTACGAGGGATCGGGAACGAGGCTGTTAACACGAGACTAAGCAGAATAGACAATGATACAGGTACTCACCAAAGATGATTCAGACCGTTCACGTCGCTGGTATGCCTTGACGGCCTGTGCACGCAGTTTTGACGCCTGTACAAGTATCGACTCGTACTGGTCCGGAGGCTTGTAGTTAGTGGTGAACGTTGAGTAGGCTTGAAGCGTCTCATCATAGTCTGGAATGAGAATAGGGCATGTTAGAACGACGCAGCACGGCAAGATCACAGGAACATACTGGCGTGTGGCTGTTGAAGTCGTGTTGTTAGAAGAGACTCTAAATGTTCCGCCAAGTCTTGTCTGACAGAGATCTGTAAGCAAGGAGATATACCTGAGAAGAATACACATATACATACTTGTCTTCATCCTTGGCCTCGTCCAACAACTCCTGAACGCGCTCTCTTTGCAAGTCCCACAACTGTTGGCTCTGCCCCTATATGTCAGACATAAACCAGCGCATGGAAATTAAAGCAACCGACTTCTGTAAGGTGACCAACGCCACGAGAGACGATCTTGTCCATCTCTCCCAAAGTCCACTCCACATCGAGCAGTTCTCTGAACTCGTCAGGTTTCACGCCATCTTCTTCAAGTTGCCTTTGTCGTTCGAGGATGAACTCGAGATGCTGTTTGAGTAGAGGAATAGCTGCACGTGAAGTCGTATCAGATATTAGAGCCGCCGCCACAAGCACGACTTACAAAGATAATCCTCCTCGGCCCTCTCGAACAGGTGCAAGATTTCCTTCACGCCCTCCATCTTTTGTAAGTCTGCAGACTTCATAGTGAGTTCTACGAGCGGTAGCCAGACATAATCCCCCGCTGCCCAGAATGTCTTGACCATGTCCAAAGCAGCCTCTAATTGGTCCTCCATTCCCGTTTCACGCGCAAGGCGGACGTTTTGCGCATGAAGAGAGATGTCATATGGGTTGTCCGTAAGCAAAGTCAGAGTGTTAGCAAGGGCCTCCAAAGCGTCCGCTTCGTCCATGACGAGAGACTGTGGAGGGAGAGCTGAACAGTGAACATGCGCACAAGCGTATGACCAGCGGCGGGCGCTATTACTACACGTGATCTGGAGTCGATAGCGCGTCGCGTCGGGAATTGCCATATATGAAAACGCGTCGGTACTAATCGTTATGGTCTGCCGCCTTCTGCAACACATCTGGTCGAAGTATGGTTTGACAGGATCTCATACTCAAAGTAGCAGACGTATACGCAGCCTTCTAGGCAATGTGAATACTCTAGCATCAAGTCCATTGAGTAAACTACTCTCTCTCGTGTAGTTCGATGCTTTGCACTGCTGCAGAAAGTCAAAGCCGGTGATCGAGATAACTTCAAGGATCGGAGCTCCCGCCCTCTCCCATCCTATCCTTGTCTGAAGAGCCAGATCGCTGGATCTTGTGCGGGGTACACTACATGAGAGCACAAGTCGATATCCGATCGTTCAGAGCTTTATTGTCGACATCGATGACCCTTGTAGCGTATATGACTCAATCGAAAACCAGCACCTCTCTAGCAGTAGTTCACGATTGCCGTCAGCCGTTCAGTTGGGTCGTACAATACATATAACAAGTTGTCATCGAGGTGCTTGCAAGTTGCAACGATTGTGTGGATTTGGACGCTTGTAGCATGATGTACCGCTGTAAATCGGCGTTGACGAGCTACAATACCCACTGAATGCCTCTGGATAGCCTTCCGGATAACTATACAGGTTTCCAAGTCAAAGAAGTCAACAAGGCGAAGAATCTGAGCAAACGAAAGAGAATAACCAGCATCGCCCAAAGGCAGAAGCGCCGCTAGAAAGCTTTGATCCGCGGCTAAATTCATCCCTACCTACTCACCCCGCATCCGCTTCCGGGCTCACCATCTCGACTGCTACTGGACTTCAAGCTTCCAGGTTCTGTGAAGCTGCTGCTTGTAGTGCGAAGTTTTGTACTGCGGTAGAGGACCTCAGTGTGTTTACGGCGGCCAACGCCAGCGTCACTATTCCGTATAGCGCAGAACTTGTGCGGCAATAACCACTCGGAGCTTGCGCTGAGAGGACTGCTAGCAGAGGGCGGTGCGATCGCTAGAACGGTCGCCCTTTGTCTCCGGAGGTCATGGCCTCAGCTGGTGCACGTCCGGAATGTCTCACTCTCTACTCCTGTGTCCTGCTTTGGCCGTCACAGCCCCTTGCTCGCTCGCCGGGTAGTCGGTACGACGGAATGACGGAATGACCTGCATAGGGGCTGACATAGTCAGCATACTATAAAGCTCAACACATCTCACGGCCGGGAATTCCCTACATTTCAGCTGCCAGAGCACAACAATGCCTTTCACTCTGTTAAGGAGGTCGCAGCAACCCGACACGTTCGCGCCCTCACGGTCACTAGCAGCAGTCGTGAAATCAAAAATATATGTTGATGAGTGAGTTGCCATTTCTTCAATGTTTGATCGGACGATCTAAACGGGATGGTTGTCTTCAGGAAGGAGGACCGGTCAACATGCGAGTGTACCTCACAAGTCACTCAACTAAACCTCACCTTTACTTTAGACCGCCCACTGCCCCGCAATTCTTACCGCACATACCGCAAGAACAGTATCCCGCTGAAACCACATCGTATCACTCAGCTTCCCGCTGAGATCCTTGCGCACATCTTCGTCCTCGGTGCCGAGGACGATGTACGACTCCCCGTCGTTGTTTCACATGTCTGCAGAATGTGGAGGGCCGTGGCCCTGCACACTCCGTCGCTGTGGGCGCACGTCAGCCTCGACTCGCGCAGAAAGATGTGGACGGAGCGCATCCAGCGCGCCAAGGCCGCCCCGCTCGACATTGAAATCCGCCCGCAGACTCAGACAGGGCGCAAGTCGCTGCGTCGCAACTACCTCACCGCCCGAGCTGTAGAGTCCTACATGCACCTGGCCGCGCCCCTCATCTCGCGCTGGCGCTCTCTCACCATCGAGTTCCAGCACTATGCACCCTATCTGTGGAATGCTGCGCTTTCCGAGTGCTGCGCACCGGACGAATACGCAGAAGCACCCAGCCTTGAGGCCATTTCGCTGGTCCATCCCC
Source organism: Phlebia tremellosa (assembly GCA_011032875.1). Lineage (NCBI taxonomy): Eukaryota > Fungi > Basidiomycota > Agaricomycetes > Polyporales > Meruliaceae > Phlebia > Phlebia tremellosa. Next base: position 6,526 of record JAAIFI010000388.1, on the reverse strand, counting down.
AGAATGACGACGGCAAGGAATTTCTCCTATTCAACGGCTGCGCACCGCAATTACGATCGGCGACCTTGCAGGGCATCCGCCTGATCTGGCTTCCCACTCTGTTCGCCAATCTAACCACGCTCGATTATACTCACCACGGGTTCACGCAAGGGTACGACTGCTTCGTGGAGCTCTTCGGCATGTTGTCGGTCTCGTCGCGTCTGCAAGACTTGCGTCTGTCTTTCCCGCCCACCTCGCCTCACGCGTTCCGCTCCCAGTCCCTAGAGATACCTGCACATGCGCGTATTCACCTAAGGGACCTGCGGACGTTCACTCTGCACGTCTCCGCGGACGACATACCCTCCGCGCTCGTAGAGCTCATCGCGCGTCTTCGCCTCCGCCACGTCCGCAGCCTCTCCCTCCTCGCTCCCGCTCCCGCCGCCCTCTCGCCTTCACATAGGCACTACTACGATCCACGGATGATGGCGCCGCCCTTCGTGCGCCTGCGCCCCTTCTTCGAGGCCCTCCCGCGCCTGTCTGAGCTCACGCAGCTGCGCGTCGAGTACTCCTGGTGCGATGCGACGTTCGTGCAGAGCCTGCTCAAGTTTCACGTTCCCCAGCTCAAGCACCTAGCGCTCGTATCGCCGCACGTCAACGATCAGTTCCTCTGGTCGCTCGGCGAAGAGCTGCGCGGGCGGAATTACTACGTTGGACATCTGGACATGGAAGAGTATGTACCAGGTGTGTGGCATGGCGGGAGCGTGACGCTTTCGACGCTGGATGTGTTGGAGATTGGAGGCGCGAGGATTAGTGATGAGGGGTTAGTGACGGTCGTGAGGCGGATGCTTGGCGGAGGGATCCAGTGGGTGCAGGAGGTGTGGATCAAGGACTGCAAGGCCGTGGATAGCACGGTGATGGAGAGGGCCGGACGGTTTGGTGTGAATGTAAGACTATGGAACGGTGATGTTGAGGTTCAGGATGACAGCGAGAAATCTGCATCTCCTGGTAGGCCCAGGAAGAACTCGATGTGGAACAGACTTTGCAGGTAGTGTACGCTCTAACTTACAGCTTCAGTAGTAATTCTCATACCACTCGTACAATTAAATGTATCGCCAGGACTTTAGTTACCCAGCTTCACTCATCTGAAATACTACAGCTCAAAATCGTGACAATATAGTACATTTCTCGTTATACGGCTTCGTGCGCCTAGATTCTGGACGGATTCACCGCGAGATAACCTCCGTCGATGATGATTTCTTGACCATTGGTGTAACAGCCTGCAGGAGAAACCAGGTAAATCACCGTGCCCGCCATTTCCTGTGCACTAATTGTGGTAACATTCGTCAGTGATACGCAATTACTCCAGAAGGGCGGCACTGACCTTCCAGGTCTGTTAGCAGGGACTGGCAACACCCCCAGACCGACAGCATTGACCTGATTTGGGCCTTGCGCCAAACGGGCAGCGGTCATCTCAGACTCGTAGACCCCAGGAGCAACCCCGCACACGCGCACAGGGATCTTCTTCAGCGCGAACTCAGTGGACAGCAGTTTCGTGAGGTGTGCCGCCGCCGCTTTGGAGCTGTTATACGCGAACTACCCGAAATAGTATGTCAATCTCCTTTCATCTTATGGGGGAAAGGTACAAGAAACGACGTACGTGGTTCTGGGCGAGCTTCATGTAGCCACTTATGCTGGAGATGTTCACGACGCACGAAGTATAACCTTCCCTGTCTGCGCTGCCCTTCGCGAGCAGGCCAACGAACGCAGTCGTCACGAAGAATATGGACGACGAATTGATGGTGTACAGCTCGGCCCATTCTTCAAAGGACTCGTTCTCGAACAAAGCACGTCCGAGGGTCTCAGCAGATTGGTGCTCCGGCGCACTCGTGTCGTTGAAGAATTTTGACAAGGGTCCCGTCTGGCCTGCACTTTAGTGAATAGTGTGAGTACGGCACAAAGGCGCATGTGAATACGCTTGAGTACGTACTTGTTCACGAGGATGTGCAGGCGGCCTTCTTTCTCTTGTATCTCTTTCTGTGCACTGGAGATACTTTCACGGTTTGTCACGTCCATCACAATACTAGCGAAAACTAGATCAATTCCAATGACTCTTATGTTACATAGAACACGATACGACTCACGGAATTATGCTGCCGGCCCCATCCTCCTGCTTGAACGATGCTGCCGCCTTCTCCAGGATGTCCCTGCGACGACCACTGATGTACACTGCAACATTGTGTTAAAATGCGACAATTTGTGCGAAGTCAAAAGTATACTATGACATACCCTTGGCACCGTTCGCGGCTAAACCCTGCGCGATCATCCATCCTATTCCCGTACCACCACCCGTCACAAGCGCGATGCGGTTTCTCAGGTCATAGATATTTTCGAGCCGAAACGAAGACGTCGAGGTCGCCATTTCACGCAGACGGGATGTTACAATGTTAATCGGATGGTGTACGGAGAGTGATAAGAACGAGCAGCAGGCCTGGACCACACATGTAAGGAAACCATTGCTGAGAAATAGGAAGGTTTTAGGAGTGCTGGTTCCTGCCGGACCGAGGGCGAGAAAAAGTCTGAAAAAGTATGGTCACAAGAGAGCGTGGTGGTCGAGCGGGGATAAGGTGAGCGACGAGCGTGCGACCGCGATTGGACCGCGAGCTTGAGTCGCTGATGCATCCATCTGGTGAATCGTCTACCTACTACACAGTGACCGGTACCTGATTTCAATGAACAGCCAACGTCCGACGGATATCTGACCACCGCCATGCCCGTCAAAACTCTCGATACGAGGTCTGTGGAGCAGTGCTACGCCCCGGTCTGCTGGCTCTCTGGATACTCTGCGGCAAACAAGATTTACACTGCATTGTATTCGTATCTTGAGTCTGCCCTCGAGCATGTTTCCCCCGAGGTGCGGCAGGGAAATCTAGCCGTGTCGTGGTTGGAATATCCGTTTGGCCGACCGGACTACGAAGCCTTTTCGAAAGAGATTGCGCTCATTGGACCGGTCGACGAGCAGATGGATCCTATCGCAGTCCAGGATCTACCAGAGGACCTCTATCAACGCGACCCAGTTCAACTACCCAACATCGTGTCGCTTCGGACAGTGAGCACTCATCTAATACAGCATAATGATGACGACCCGGGCCTGTTGATGTACTCGACGTCGGAGAACGAGTATGTGATAGACGAGAATTCTACGATGACCACTGTCAACGATCTTGCGCTACAAGTAGTGCAACTTGCCGCTCCCTCCTTGACCGTCGCCCGTCTCTGGCTTGTATGGTGGTTACCTTGTCAGAAATCACCGACGCGCAAGGAACAAGTGCTGGACGGGATCGACTATGGGCCCATCGCAGACTTTGCGCGGTCAGATTCCATACTGCACTGGTGGGGAGAGGACCCCGTCCTCGACGCTTGGATCCTAGATTTTATTCGGCGAGGCGATGCTCCCACCGCAGCAGACCGTCGAACGCTCATGTTTGGCAGAGGACGTCTATACGTCGACGTTGCTCCTCGGATGTTTCCCATATCAGAAGCATTTCAACTATCACGAGAGTCCTGCCTTGCTCGCATAGCATCGTCAAGGACTGTGGAAGCCGAGTATCCCAGCGCCAGACTGACGTTGGCGAACGTTCCAGTCGACATTCTCCGTCTCATCGCAGACCAACTCGAGCTCAGATCGCTGCTGTCGTTCATAGCATCCTGCCGTCAGATCTTACAAGCTCTCTTTCCCGTTGCCAATACCATTGCTCGGAGGCGTATGCAGCAGTACGAGCGTTGGTATTACCCACGCTACAACGACGACTATTCGTGGGGAGATGTCAGGAATGTGGAGTGGCTCGAGCAACTTTGTGCAGCAGGAGGGGTTGACACATTCCCATGGTTGTTCTACGCGCTTGCATGCGTCCAAAGTCCGTCGATGGAAAACACAAAGCGTATATGGTTTGTCGGGGAGCAGATTGAGGCACTTGCCGATCAATGGGATGTGCCACGCGTGTAGGTCCTCCGCTTCGTGCGTTTCGCATCTATCTATCGTTTGGTATTCTTCGGTTTGGTATTCTTCGGTTTGGTATTCTTCGGTTTGGTATTCTTCGGTTTGGTATTCTTCGGTTTGGTATTCTTCGGTTTGGTATTCTTCGACGTCCGGAACTGATCATGAAAATTATAGCGAAAAGTCATGTATATCAGCTCACACACGCTGCGCAATATTTAATCGTGTCCCATCACAAATCAGTTGCCCAGTTACGAATGTACGTCAGCAAACACTCACAGTCGCTTGTGGCGTGGTGATGCGGTAGTCCTGACTTCGGCCATGCACGCAGGTCCTGCTGGCCTCAATGGATCAAGGCTGGTCAGATACATTCTACTAACGTTCCCGCTATCCGCGCGGCTCCAGCCAGTCAGGGTCCCGGCCACCGCTTTCTTCGTGTACCACTTCTTCGCCCGCAAGTAGTAAACAGAAGCGACGTCTGCACCGGTCTATACCGGCGCTCCTTGACTTTTATCAGGCATACTCTTGTGATCACTGTGCAAACGCACAGACGTACCTGCGTTTAGTCTAAGCTGAGGCGATACAACCCATCCTCTGTCCCTAGCTGACGCTCTAGTGTCTCCCTCAGGTCGTATCCAAGCGGTCAGATGCCAATAACATGTGGTCAGAACATCCTCGGCTCGTATTTGACAGCTGCTATGCATCCATACAGATTTGAGATCACACACGCATCGATAACAGATTGTTTGTGTTATGCGATGCATGACATGCTTGGAACACGCTGTACCCTCAGGCGTCAGCGTTGGTATATCTACTCGGTTATCCCATGTCTATCATCGTTACTGGTCTTCGACCCACGTACCTTTCATGGATAGTTCCTCAACCTTAGCTCGGCGCAGATTTGTCTCGTTGAGGAAACGTAACAAGCCAAATCGATGGAGAGAGCGTTGTGACGCTGCACTGGACAAAGTTCATCTTGTGGTTAGCGTCGTCGAGTCCATCGCAGACGGGCCCGTGAACGTCCCCGTTCTCAAGGGTGCCGCATCTCTAACGGGGAAGATCATCGCTGTTGTGCAAGTGAGTTTCACCTCGAACGTATCAGGTTTGTTGGATCCAGTTGACATGATCATCATGTAGATCGTGCGGAAGAATCACGACAATATACTAGATCTTGTAGATTCTGTCTGCGAGTATCTGTGTGTCGTTGCTTTCGCATGCGCCAATGTCTGCAAGTGGGACATATCTCCACATGCTCGCGTTGCAGCTGGTAACACGCTGTGCGTTTATGTCGCCCAGCTACATCAGTGAGTCCCGTACCTGTCGTCATTACGCATCGCTTGAGATGTGCTGTGATATACAGAAATCTCCACAACATTCTCGTTATTCTCGAGAACCTCGCTGCGCACTCTAAGTAGGGCTGCTCAATTCTNTATACAGAAATCTCCACAACATTCTCGTTATTCTCGAGAACCTCGCTGCGCACTCTAAGTAGGGCTGCTCAATTCTCAGGTCGGGTCGGTATAACGAGCGCTAACGATTAACGCCCGAGACGTGCAATTGTCGTATTTGATTTTTGATGCCTTTCCACGAGTACCTAATTTTCTGAAACTTTTTCTAGACATCATAGATACATTTCTGCGCACTATTACAGAATGTTGAGACGAAATACACAGTTTGACTAGTTGTACGTAGGAATACTGGATACGCGCTCTTGTTGCCTGGCCTTTCACGCGTCCTTCCCTTTTCGGCCTTAGACGCGCGCGCTGGGGCGCCCCGACCGACCTGACCTGAGAATTGAGCAGCCCTAGTGGCATCGTATCTGGTCTCATGAGGCCGATAAGCGTCAAATCGACTCTTGCAAAGAGAACGTACAACGTGTGATTGGGCAGTTTCAGACGGCGGCTGTTACGCTGACTGCATGCCATACTGAAAACATTATCATCACACTGCCGGAGATAGCGCAGAATAGAAACCCCGGGCCTCCGGTATGTTCTCTCTCGGTAGCGGAGTCACACTGCTGATGAGCATACTAGTGTCCGAGAGACCCCGCAAGAGAGAAGAATTTACTTCTCCTCGGTATCGTTTTATTTGGGTAGGGAGACGAGAGCGGTGAAGTGCTGCCCAAAAGAACAAAAAAATAAGGAAAAGATCAAAACACAAAGATACAACCCAGATTCTCTCGGGCCCTCCCTATCAATGTATTGTCAAGGTTCGGCGAAGGCGTGCGGCCACCCGTTCGTAGTACTTACTACACCGCAAGCGTCGCCAAGTCTCACATCAAACTACGACAAACTTGTTACTTGGGCCCAACCCCAGTCGTCGCCGGGAGGCTACTGAGGATTCTCAAAATTCTGTTGGTACCAGCATCCGTTCGGCTCTGCTAGCCAACGCCTATGACCATTATGCTATATAAAACAGCGGCGCTTTGCATCTTTCTTCTGTCTCCCCACTCCGCTCACTACTACTGTCCACATCTCTGATCTCTGATCTATCATCTACTTTCAATTTATCATCTAAGTGGATGCCTTTCCGTAGGAATCTATAGCTTCATAG